>JAJAGP010000929.1:130023-242837 GCA_025084515.1 Ancistrus triradiatus | reverse complement strand
CCCATCATACCCGGGCCACTTAATGTCAATGTGCATACTTCACATGTTATTCGAACTATGACTCCATGACTTTAGTTTCGCTCTTAGATTTATCATCTACGCCGCCCAAGGAGGTTGGGTCCCTTTTTGATTCTTGGTCCTCCCAAGGTTTCTTCCTATAACTCAGCGAGTTTTTCCTTGCCACTGTCGCCGTAGGCTTGCTCAATTTGGGATTGGACGTAGTTATTAGGAGATAATCTAAACTTGTAAAGTTGCTTTGAGACAATGCTCCATTGTAAAAAGCGCTATATAAATAAATCTGACTTGACTTGAATAGGGGCGAAAGCAACATGGTGTTAGTACATGGGTATAGTACATCCATACTGAACCCTACCTGCACTCATAACTACAGCATAACCGTTTTCACAGTAAAATCCACCAATTAAAAGTATTACATTGGAACCTCGGAATTTGAACTCATCTGGTTCCGGAAGGCCGTTCGTATTCCAATTTGTTCGTAATCAAATTTCCCCACAGGAAACAATGTAAACAGGATTAATCCATTCCTGACCCCCAAATGATTCTTTTTTATGTGTATGTTCATATGTAATGAATTACTAAAAGCACAAATAAAGCAAAGGAACGCAATACGATGCATAAAATCAATAAAGGCGTAAAGTAAGTGAAAGACATATAGCCATTGAGGTGAATGCAGTTGTGTCACATCTTACCAGTGGGACAGCGGCGGTGTGACTGAGGGTCTCAAATCGCACCCATAGACATATACCTATACTAGAGATGCACCTATCGCAATTTTCTTGGCCAGTTCCAATTTACATTTGAAGAATTATTAATGACAGCATACAGAAACATTTTTGTTCAACTTCTCTATTAATGGAAACTTCTTTTGCCAAACAAAGATAGCAGGGGCTGCTAGCTTGTGTCTGGTTCTGTGCTCTCGCTAGCTTTAGCTTTAACCTCTTTGCCCTTGTGAGTTTTGTCAAATTCCACATATTCAGCAGGATGATGCTCTTTTCAATGTCTTATTAAATTAATTGTATTAAATTAATTCAGTGTTATCAGAGTTCTTCCTCCATGGCTTTTTTCGCCCTGCCTGTTTTGCAAACAGCATGCCTTGAAGAGCTTCCACGCTGAAGATGTGGCGGTGTCCAAAATAGCTTCCTATCCTTCATTAGTATCCCTACTCCATCATTAGCAGTGCGCTATATATAGCGAGACTATGAGTGCTACTTGGTCAACTAAAAACACAACTGAAATCTGAAAATTCCTCATCATCAACATGTGTCAACACCGGTCTCCTAAACAAACTGAACACATGAACTGAATTCTGATTTAAAGTTAGTAAAAGCACTGTGTTCTTTATGTGTGGCTTTGTTTGTACCGCTGTCGCCATTGTGCAATGCACAAGTTAAATGTGATCGGAACAGAATCGGTTATATGAGACTGATCGGCTGGTTATGACAGTTATGGCGGATCACGCAAAAAAAAAAAACCTGGCCAATTCTGGTCACTGGCCGATCGATCGGTGCACCTCTAACATATACATAATATAATAGTATAACATGTCTATGATCGCACCCTACTTTTTTATTCTTGGGCATTTGTGTTTTATGGTGATTGGCATACTGTTTTGGTGCATTATTGCCACCGACTGAACTGGATTACGTACATCACGGTTTTAAGATGGAAGCTTCACTATGACAGAGGGTAAAACGAAAGCAGCTTGGCAGCAAGTGACAAACGCAGTCAGGGATCTCCAAGATTCTGTTCTCACCTTGTACTTGCACTCCAGAATCTCTGGTCCATTGATGTCCACCTCATAGTAGTCACTGTCCTCGTTGCTGTCGCGTTCCTTCTCGTTGTCTAGGGCTGACTGGCGCTCCTTGTTGGCGTGAAGTTTGCGCATGGCGTTTATATTCTCAGTCAGGCGGCTCACCTTTTCATGTTCCTCTGACAGAGCCCCGTGTGCCTGCTCCAACTGCTTCTGCGAGTCCTGCAGTGTCGACAGCAACGTCACCTTCTCCCGCTCCACCTGACCAACAAAGATTAGAACTTGTTAAACAGATTTTTTTATTCTATTGGCTTTCTTCATTTAATTCCTAGTTGGCAGAATATATATATCAAATGCTCCTAGGAAGTTGCACAACTTTGCCCTGATTTCATACTACACATGAAAAAAGCTAAAAAAGAAAACTAATTACTTTATGACACTAAGGAAAATTTCAAGTACTCATATCTTTTTTTTTGAGGTTTTCATGTTACAGTTGTTGCATCAGGGCAACCTTGGTCTATAAGTGCTCCATACCAGAGGAACTTTTTCACAGCTCTTTCATAGCAACTGGCCCGGTCTCCCGGTGGGTAGCACTGCCGCCTCACAGCAAGAAGGTCCTGGGTTCAATCCCAGGGTAGAGCAGCCTGGGTCCTTTCTGTGTTTCTGCACGTCCTCCCCGTGTCTGCGTTTACTCAGGGTGCTCCGGTTTCCTCCCACATTCCAAAGAGGACTAGGTGTGAGTTAGGTTGATCCAAACAAACAATTATAGTTCATAGAACTGTGCCCCCTTTGTTGCGTCTTCTCATTGCAGGATTGTAGTTCTTTGAACACTGTATATAGGCTCAGCAATGGGAACTACCCCTTTACCAACTGAGCCTCTGGTGTGTTGGGGCAAGCAGATCAGAGGTGCCCCCTGAGTGACAGTAAAGCAAGGGAAGGTCATTGGCAAACTGGAACACAGAAAAAAATATGAGTGCTGACTGTCTTTGTGGCATGGTGACCCAATAAGGGGGTTACAGAGCCCATTGGAACCAATGCACAATCTGAGAGCCACCTTGCCAGAGCTGGGACACAGAGCGGTTCAGTTGTTAGAGAACAGGCTATCAATGCTAAGCCGCCCTGGTTCGTATCCCACCTCTGGTGAAGTGATGACTGCATCACAGTTTCTACATTGTCTCATTTTAGTTATGTCCCAGTTCCACTGGATTACACATTGATCCCTGGCCCGGATCTTTTCCGTCTGTGTAGCACAGGCAGACCAGGAGTGGTCACGTCTGACAATAGTATGTCAGCTGATTTTTCTTGCTGTTGTGTCGCCCATTTCTGCCACAGATATGTTTACACAGTGCATACAGCATGTATGATATCCCCTGATATCAGCCTCAGATTTCAATATGTTCTGATAACAGGTTTTCTCTAACAGAATACTAGGCACATTCTGGGAAGTGTATTTTTGTTTCTGCATCTAAAAGTAGGCTTCACTTGATGCAAAGTCTTTGATAGTACAAAATTTAACAGTGCTGTTACATGCAGTAACAAGATTCAGCAGGCTAAGTGCTTATATCTCACTCACTTCTGTGATTTTTTTTTTTTTAAATCGGTATTGTGTGTCATCACACACCCACAGGTGTGTCTCAGAGTCTTGGGCTATTGTGGCAGAAAAAGACAAGGCTATTATTGAAAGGTTCATGATTTATTCCTCAGTCTCAAACTAAGAGCTCACCTTCATTTATAATTCAACACGGAGGAAATATGACCCACATCCCCAAAACTACTACCATCTTGCTGAAGCGCTCAATGTTAGCCAAAAGAGAGGCTTTATCAAAAGTGCAAAAAAACAGGTAACCGACTGACAGACGAGCACGAAGACTTTCTTTTCATGATAGTTTTTACAAAGATTGAGGCAGTACAGACCATATACACTACAAAGACAAAAGTTTGTGGACACCCCTTCTATTTACTGATCGCTGCTATTTCAGCAACACTTACTCATAACACATTCATAACATAAAGCATACATTTCTGGATTCTCCATAGACAAAAAGTGACAGTAGAATGGGTTGGACTGAATACTGAACCTCTATATGACACATTTATAGGGTTCCACGTAAAACAAGGCAGTTCATCAACATTCTGCCCTGCCTTCCTTAAACAAAGTCCATACAGAATTGATTTGGCAACTTTGATTGAGAACTTGGCTGGCTTGCACAGAAACTTGACCTCAACCCCATCAGACACCTTTAAAATGCACTGGAATGCCAAAAGTGAGCCAGGGCTTATTGTCAAACATCAGCTGACCTTACAGTCATGTTCCAAAATTTAGTGGAAAGTTATATTTGGAAAAGCTGTTGCATCAGCAAATGTGAGGGGCAAACTCTGTACTAATAGTCATGTTTTGGATGTAATTATCTGGACGCCAACAAACTTTTGTCTACATAATGCACCTATGAGAATATATTTCACTAAAATCAGCTAGAATGTGAGAACTTCAGCAACATGTTTTGACATACATATTGAAGAAGGAAGCTTTAAAAACTGAATTAACTATATTAGTTCACTATGCTCTATTTTATAATATTATTACTACATTTATTATAGATATACTATTATCTTATTCTCTATAGTTGTATATTCTCTAGTATACTATATTTTTCATAATAATGTTTTCTATTGAATTTTTTATAATCTACATTTACATTATTTAGCAGACGCCCTTATCCAGAGCGGCTTACAATTGATACAATCTTACAATCCAAGCAATTGTGGGTTAAGGGTCTTGCTCAAGGACCCAACAGTGGCAGCTTAGCAGAAGTGGGATTTGAACCCTAGACCTTCTGGTCCATAGTCCAGTACCTTACTCGCTAGGCTACCATTGTCCCGTAATCTATATTTTATTATATAAATTTTTATTTATTTTCTTTTATTTGTATTATGTTATTTATTTGAATTATTCTATTTAGGTTATGTGTATTTACACTATTACTATAATTTTATTTTACTTCATACATATATCATCTAGGCTGCTTAAGGAGGTCGGAGGTAGTTGGATCCCTTTTTGATTCTTGGTCTTCCCTTCTCATCACATTTAGAGACTTTCTGCTTGCCACTTTAGCCCTAGGCTTGCTCAATTGTGGGACTGTGGGCCTAGTTAGCTGTAAAGCTGCTTTGAGACAATTTGAGGTAATAAAGTGCTTGCTTTTTGCTACACTAACATGCAGTGGCACGACCCAAATGTGAATCAGGCAAAACAAGCAAAATCTCAGGGTGTTCACACATCCATGACTAAGCTGTTACACCCCTGAGACTTCTTAGTGAGAGCTGACATATTAGTTTCTGGGCAAAAGAGAGCCCTGGGAAGGGCAGAGATTATTGCTGAAGACAAAATTCAGATTACCACTGTACAGAAGTGAACTGCAGTGGTTTGAAATGTATTTAAACTACTTTTAATGTTCTGTCACCATTATGTCAATCTGCTGTCAGAGACACACACATGAATATATTATTATATTTGTAAAGGCCTTCTATTGACCATGCCAAATATTGCTAACACTACATCTACTTACTCCTAACCATAGTAATCTAAAGCAAATCATTTTGCTCATTTAGTTAGTTTTTTAAGAAAAGCGCCCATACACCCAAGTAGCACACAATGCACTTCAGTTTCCATGGAGATGCCCCACTCAGGTCATAGTTCATAGGTTGTTTTCCTCACAGATGGTAAGTCTCACTGCACCAGAAAATAGGAGTGGCCAGGGGAGCTACTATATTTGTCCGACTCAACTAATAGGGCTTAGCCGATCACAGCAAAGTATATATAATCACCACCTACCACAGCAATGACCTGAGTTCAAGTTGAGGTAATGCTTTCCAGCCAGGTCAGGCATCACATGCAAGCATGACTGACTGGGTTTGAGAAGGGGAGGCCAGACAAAGGATCATCCTCAGATTTAGGGTTATTCTTCAGGGAAAGGCACCAGTGCCCAAGTTAAAAAATGTGAAAAATAAGTGAAACACTTCTAATAAATCCAGGTATTTTGGTCCACATTTTTCTCAAACATAATTATATTTAAGTTTACACAAGGTTTACATTTACAGAATCCTTTAAACAGTTAAGGAATTGTTAAAACCCACATTTCCATTTATCACAATTTCCTGATACCCTGGACCGCACGTACAGTGGTGCTTGAAAGTTTGTGAACCTTTTAGAATTTTCTACACTTCTGAATAAATATGACCTAAAACATCATCAGATTTCATCAGAAGTCCTAAAAATAGATAAAGAGAACCCAGTTAAACAAATGAGACAAAATATTATACTTGGCCATTTATTTATTGAGGAAAATTATCCAATACTATATATAAGTGAGTGACAAAAGTATGTGAACCTCTAGGATTAGCAGTTAATTTAAAGGTGAAATTAGTGTCAGGTGTTTCAATGGGATGACAATCAGGTGTGAGTGGGCACCCTGTTTTATTTAAAGAACAGGGATCTATCAAAGTCTGCTCTTCACAACACATGTTTGTTGAAGTGTATCATGGCATGATCAAAGGAGATTTCTGAGGACCTTCTGAGAGTTGTTGATGCTCATCAGGCTGGAAAAGGTTACAAAACCATCTCTAAAGAGCTTGGACTCCACCAATCCACAGTCAGACAGATTGTGTACAAACGGAGGAAATTCAAGACATTGTTTCCCTCCCCAGGAGTGGTCGACGAACAAAGATCACTCCAAGAGCAAGGTGTGTAATTGTTGGCGAGGTCACAAAGAACCCCACGGTAACTTCTAAGCAACTAAAGGCTTCTCTCACTTTGGCTAATGTTAACGCTCATGAGTCCACCATCAGAAGAACACTGAATAATAATGGTGTCAATGGCAAGGTTACAAGGAGAAAGCCACTGCTCTCCAAAAATAACATTGCTGCTCGTCTGTAGTTTGCTACAGATCACGTGGACAAGCCAGAAGGCTATTGGAAGAATGTTTTGTGGACGGATGAGACCAAAATAAAACTTTTTGGTTTAAAAGAAGAGTGTTATGTTTGGAGAAAGGAAAACACTGCATTCCAGCATAAGAACCTTATCCCATCTCTGAAACATGGTGGTGGTAGTATCATGGTCTGGGCCTGTTTTGCTGCATCTGGGCCAGGACGGCTTGCCATCATTGATGGGACAATGAATTCTGAATTATATCAGATAATTCTAAAGGAAAATGTCAGGACATCTGTCCATGAACTGAATCTCAAGAGAAGGTGGGTCATGCAGCAACACAACGACCCTCAGCACATAAGCTGGTCTACCAAACAATGGTTAAAGAAGAATCAAGTTAATGTTGTGGAATGGCCAAGTCAAAATCCTGACCTTAATCCAATCGAAATGATGTGGAAGGACCTGAAGTGAGCAGTTAATGCGAGGAAACCCACCAACATCCCAGAGCTGAAGCTGTTCTGTATGGAGGAATGGGATAAAATTTCTCCAAGCCGGTGTGCAGGACTGATCAACAGTTACAGGAAACGTTTAGCTGCAGTTATTGCTGCACAGGGGGGGTCACACCAGATACTGAAAGCAAAGGTTCACATACTTTTGCCACTCACTAATATATGTAGTATTGGCTCATTTTCCTCAATAAATAAATGACCAAGTACATTTTGTCTCATTTGTTTAACTGGGTTCTCTTTATCTACTTTTAGGATTTGTGTAAAAACCCGATGATGTTTTAGGTCATATTTATGCAGAAATATAGAAAATTCTAAAGGGTTCATAAACTTTCAAGCACCACTGTACTTTGTGAGAACTAAGATGAGTAAAATAATTTCACATCATTTCAGCTCTTTTTGTCTCACAAACATATTTATGGAATAAGAAACTGTCTTTTTATGTGACAGCGCAACATATTTTGTTTTATTTATGATGCGAGCAGAAGACAGCAACAACTTCAGGAGAAGCCGGAAGTTACCACCAGAACTAAAGCTAAAAGAAAAACAGGCAAGATTATGTTGTTATCAAAGCCAACAAACAAATGATATATATGGTGAATTATAGCAATACATAGAATATTGAAACAATACGGCATCTTTTGCCACACCACACTGCGTATTACCTGTACAAGTTGTTGTTTGAGCTTTTGAATTTCAGAGATGTTGAGTTCGCTCAGCAGGTCATCAACAAGACTAGGGGCTGGATGAAACAGCTCTTTCTTTTTAGGAGTGGAGATGCGGTTGTCGTCTGCATTGGCGATCTTGTCAAAGCCGTTCTCGTAGCCATGTATGGGGTCGTCGTTGTTGGGCTCATTCACTGTGTCATCGCTGAACTTCAGTCCGTCAAGAGAGATGCTCAAAGAACTGTGGTACATTGAGTCCCCGATGTTCATGTACTGGGACAGCTCCTTCCTCATGGCCGCCTGTATGTCAAATGAAAATATAATGCATGGTATTTTAGCTTTTAGTAATCACTTCTGTAAAAAAAAAAGTACGTTTCTTCAACACAAACTACAAAGAGTCACATTAACTATCAGTTGTTATTAACACATACAGTATATCCAGCCAAGATGTACAATGGATGAAGATAAACAGACACACACTCAAACACACCATATTGAAAAAAAGTATTTAATTCAGTCCCATTGCCACTGGTGCTGCTGTGCAATATGACAATATATATTGCCTGATATATAAGCTCCAAAGATCCTGTGTAAAGCCCAGATTGGTGGAGTGCTGCAGTGATGACTGACCTTCTGGAAGTTTCTCTCATCTGCACACAGGATCTTTGGAGCTCAGCCAGAGTTCATGGTTCTTGATTACCTCTCTTACCAAGACCTTTTTCCCCCGATTAATTCATTTGGTGGGCCGCCCAGCTCTAGTCCTGGTTGTTTCAAACTTATTATATTTAAGAATTATAGAGGCCACTGTGCTCCTGGGAACTTTCAGTCCAGCAGAAATTTTTGTAGCCTTCTTCAGATCTGTGCCTCCACACAATCCAGTCTCTGAGCTCTACAGGCAGTTCTTTCATCCTCATGGCTTGGCTTTTGCTCTGATACGAATTGTTAGCTGTGAGATCTTATATAGAGAGGTGTGTGTCTTTCCAAATCAAGTCCAGTCAACTGAATGTACCACAGGTGAACTCCAATCAAGGTGTAGAAACATCTCAATTATGATGGAGAGAAATGGGAGGCCCCAGAGCAAAATTTCAAGTGTCATAGCAAAGAGTCTGAAAAGTTATGTCCATGCTAAATTGTCCTTTTTAATAAATTTGCAAAATTTTCTAAAATTATTTACATTTAAATTATTATTAATTATTATTATTCTAATGTATTGAGGTATGTTGAACATGACATACAATTTATTAAGGCAGCAACATGACATAAGTGAAGAAAATATTCAATAAAACTAGAAATAATTATAAATAGATCACATATAGTTGTTTTTACTATGGGTTGTCTCTTTTAACTCTTGCCTTTTGCTCTCTCTCAGTCTTAATGGTCTCCAGAGCTTCCCCGAGCTGCCTCTCTGCTATCTCTTTCAGACGGATGGCATCCTCCAATTGGCTGTTCAGGAACTGCATGTCTTCCTCCAGCCGGCGAATCTCATGCTTCAGGCCCTCAAACTCCACCTACAAGACGCATGGATAAATTGAATCATTAAAAGACACAAACCAACACTGGTTAAAATTGCACAAAATTTCCTAAACACAAAATAATCCACACTAAAAATGTCCAATGAAAGTTTACACTGGGGGATTATCAGCACTGCACTGCAATTCATTCTGAAAATACTGAATGATAAGTACACAATATCTTAGGGGGAACAATGACTAGGCTCAATATCATGCTGAAGCCTTAGATGTTAACCATGTCAGGGGTGCAGCCTCCTTTATAGCAGATCACGTTGCACTTTGCCTTTTCATATTCTTTGACCAAGTGAAGCCAGATCATCTGCTAATGCTATAGTGGAGCCTATCAAACAAATCTACGTGATGACGTGTAGAGAATATACACAGGTCCATATATACACAGAATATACACAGATACAGTGGGGCAAAAATTTAGACAGTCACTGATTGTGCAAGTTCTCCTACTTAGAAAGATGATAGAGGTCTGTAATTGTCATCATAGGTACACTTCAACTATGAGAGACAAAATGAGAAAAAAAGGAAATCTAGGAAATCACATTGTAGAATTTTTAAAGAATTTAATTGTAAATAATGGTGAAAAATAAGTATTTGGTCAAAAACAAAAGTTCAAATCAATACCTTGTAACATAACCTTTGTTGGCAATGACAGAGGTCAAACGTTTCCTGTAAGTCTTCAGCAGGTTTGCACACACTGTAGCTGGTATTTTGGCCCATTCCTCCATGCAGATCTTCTCTAGAGCAGTGATGTTTTGGGGCAACACCGACTTTCAACTCCCTCCACAAATTTTCTATGGGGTTGAGGTCTGGAGACTCACAGTAGGTATTGTGTTCTTCAGATGAAACTCAGCATTCTTTTTCCTCCAAACATGGACATGGGCCTGGACATGTACGTAGTGTGTTACTGATGGTAGTCTTTGTTACTTTGCTCTCTGCAGGTCATTCATCAGTTGCCTCCGTGTAGTTCTGGGATTTTTGTTCACCGTTCTCATGATCATTTTGACCCCATGGGATGAGATCTTGCGTGGAGCCCCAGATCGAAGGAGATTATCAATGGTCTTGTATGTCTTCCATTTTCTTACAGTTGCTCCCACAGTTGATTTCTTCACACCAACTTGCTTGCCTATTGTAGATCCACTCTTCCCAGCCTGCTGCAGGTCTACAATTTTCTTCCTGGTGTCCTTTCGACAGCTCTTTGGTCTGGGCCATGTTTGAGTTTGGAGTCTGACTGTTTGAGGCTGTGGACAGGTATCTTTTATACAGATAATGAGGTCAAACAGGTGCCATTAACACAGGTAACGAACAGAAAAGCTTCTTAAAGAAGTTGTTACAGGTCTGTGAGAGCCAGAAATCTTGCTTGTTTGTGGGTGACCAAATACTTATTTTCCACCATGATTTACAATTAAATTCTTAAAAAATCTTACAATGTGATTTCCTGGATTTTTTTCCTTATTTTGTCTCTCATAGTTGAAGTGTACCTATGATGAAAACTACAGACCTCTCACATCTTTCTAAGTAGGAGAACTTGCACAATCAGTGGCTGACTAAATACTTTTTTGTCCCAATGTAGCTGAGTTTTTAGAGATATATTTTCACAGTAATCGCAGCCATTTATTGAAGCATATACACATGAAAATGTGTTTGAAGGAACCGGTAAGTGGAAGTGAAAATGTACCTTTTGTCAACATGTACCCGGTTCTTAGAATTTTAGAACTGGTACTGAACTGGAATCAGGTTTCAATACCCAATCCTCATACTGATCACAGAATTGGTACTCAATTCTATAGTAAATAATGAAGTTACCTGGCTTTGTTTAAGAACAGAGACTTGTTTCTGCAGCGTGATGTTTTCCTCCTCCAGCTCGCTGTAGTCCTGCAGCAGACGAGCCTCGCGAAACTTGTACTCCTTAATGTCATCACGGAGTCGGGACCTCTGCAGCTCAACCACCTCACTGTTCTATTGGATGGAAAAAAGTAACGGTGTCAGAGTCATGACAATTTAAGATGAGTGGTTAGCATTTGCTTTCTGGCACATTATTCACAAGGAAGTACGAGTTCTAGGTGCTGTCATCTTTGGTTCAACACGACATTTTAATCTTTGAGCCACACACATCTCCAGAATTAGTGGCACCACTGAAAAAGATGGTTGCTAAAGGTTATGGAAAACACCTGTGTGATTAAGTAGTTTAAGCTCTCACTGATAATATGAAAGACATTTAAAGTTCAATTGAAAAAATGCAATAATGTAATTTCAATTACTGTTATGCAATAATGATGACCTGTAGATCTGTTTAAAACACCCTTATACAGAAGTGCTTTGCATTCTTCTTAGTAGACATTACCTCATGTTAGTACAAATAAGCAATACCCTGAGAACATAATCCAAATCAAATCCTATTGTAGGTAGATAAATCCACAAACAATCAAAGAGTAAAATGAATTTGTATATATTATTTGTAATATGTAAGTGTAGTTTCTGTCTTCACTAAAGTTCTGAGCAAAGAGGGGAGTTTTTGGTTGCCATTTGAAGACAGCAAGAGCCATTCGGACATCCCATGGAAGTTCATTCTAGCACCTGGGTATGGAGAAGAGACTTGATTAGTGGTCGACCGATATGGGTTATTTAATGGCCGGTGCCGATATTTAGAGAGCAGGGTGACTGACTGCCAATATATAATGCCAATATATTTTTTTTTACTGATAAAACTAATTTTAATAAAAGAGACACCAAATTGCTGAACTTAGTGCATTTATAGCTTAATAAATGTTCATTTGTCTCTGTTAGGTTTCTTATAAATAAAAAAATTAAACGTTTTATTGCTCTTAACATTTATTACCAGATAACCAGTTAAAAGGAGTAAGTTGTAATGCTGGAAACAAAGTTTTCTTCTCATAAATGGCCCCTCCTTCACTGAATCTCAGCATCTCTGTTTTCAGTCACTCAGTAGTCCCAGTTTATGAGCTGCAAGTTCCAATGCAGGAAACAAAGCTTCTCTGCATTTTCCCCACTATTTTGGAAGAGTGGATATATCGGTCAGTATAAGTGCAGATATTATTTCAAAATGGCATTAATTAGTGTGGTTGCCTATATAGGCAACCACACTATTGAAATCCGAAAGTATTATTATTCCGTTTATTATTATTATTATTATTCCACGATTTTCGGCACGTTTCAACTGCCGCAGCTTTCGAGATATCGACCCCGTTCCAGCGTCACATGCGTTGGGTCTGGTCGGGAATGGTGTGCTTGTATAGGGCCCCCCGGTCGGGACTTTGGGGGCCCCGCAGGGGCCCCGCAAGTCCGACGGATTTTCCCATAGGAAATGAATGGGCCCAAAGTTAATGAATCATAACTCAGTCACTTTTGACCTACGGCCACGAAATTCGGCAAGCTTGGTCCCGGGTGCAATCTGAGGTGATGTGTGATGCCCATTGGACCCCTCTGGACCTCGGGTGGGCACTGGGCCCCCTGGCTGGGCCAATGACTGTAACTCAGTCAGTTTTCGACCTACGGCCACGAAATTCGGCAAGCTTGGTCCCCGGGTGCAAATCTGAGGTGACGTGTGATGCCCATTGGACCCCTCTGGACCCCGGGTGGGCACTGGGGCCCCTGGGTGGGGCCAATGACTGTTAACTCAGTAAGTTTTTCGACCTACAGCCACAAAATTCGGCAAGCTTGGTCCTGGGTGCAATCTGAGGTGACATGGGTAATGCCCAATGGGGTTCCTATGGACCCCGGGATGGCAATGGGGCCCCTATGGACCCCGGGTGGGCACTGGGGCCCCTGGCTGGGCCAATGACTGTAACTCAGTCAGTTTTCGACCTACGGCCACGAAATTTCGGCAAGCTTGGTCCCGGTGCAATCTGTGGTGATATTTGATGCCCATTGGGCCCTGTGGACCCCGGGTGGGCCCTGTGGACCCTGGGTGGGCCAATAAACTGTAACTCAGTCAGTTTTCGACCTACGGCCACGATATTCGGCCAAGCTGGTCCCGAGTGCAAATCTTAGGTGATATGTGATGCCCATTGGGCCCCTATGGACCCCGGGTGGGCACTGGGGCCCCTGGGTGGGCCCAATGACTGTAAACTCAGTCAGTTTTCGACCGTACCTACGGCCACGAAATTCGGCAAGCTTGTCAAGACAGCAATCTGAGGTGATATGTGAATGCCATTGGGCCATATGGACCCCGGCTGGGCACTGGGGCCCCTGGGTGGGCCAATGACTGTAACTCAGTCAGCTTTTCGACCTACGGCCACGAAATTCGGCAAGCTTGGTCCCGACTGCAATCTGAGGTGATATGTGAAGCCCATGGGGCCCCTATGGACCCCGGTGGGCACCTGGGGCCCCTGGGTGGGCCAATGACTGTAACTCAGTCAGTTTTCGACCTACGGCCACGAAATTCGGCAAGGCTTGGTCCTGACTGCAATCTGAGGTGATATGTGAAGCCCCATGAGTCCCATGAGGACCCCGGGTGGGCACTGTGGCCCCCTGGGTGGGCCAATGACTGTAACTCAGACAGTTTTCGACCTACAGCCACGAAATGTGACAAGCTTTGATCCCGGGTGGCAATCTGAGGTGATATGTCATGCCCATGGGGCCCCTATAGACCCCGGGTGGGCACTGTTGCCCCTGGGTGGGGCCAACGACTGTAACTCAGACAGTTTTTTCGACCTACAGCCACAAAATTTGACAAGCTTGATCCCGGGTGCAATCTGAGGTGATCTGTCATGCCCATGGGGCCCATGAGGACCCCGGGTGGGCCACTAGGGCCCCTGGGTGGGCCAATGACTGTAACTTCAGACAGTTTTTGACCTACGGCCATGAATTCGGCAAGCTTGGTCCTGGTGGAATCCGAGGTGATATGTGATGCCCATGGGGCCCCTGTAGACCCCGGGTGGGCAACTGGGGCCCCTGAGGGGGGCCAATGACTGTAACTCAGACAGTTCTCGACCTACGGCCACGAACTTCGGCAAGCTTGATCCCGAGTGCAATCTGAGGTGATGTGTGATGCCCATGAGTCCCATGAGGACCCCGGGTGGGCCCACTGGGACCCCTGGGTGGGCCAATGACTGTAAAACTCAGACAGTTTTCGACCTACGGCCACGAAATTTGACAAGCTTGATCCAGGGTGCAATCTGAGATGATATGTCATGCCCATGGGGCCATTGCAGAGTGGCAACCACACTCGCATTTTCTTCAGGAAATGCACCTCTCTAGTTGGCCTGATTAATCGGTCTACAACTACTCTTGATGCTCGTCTTACTTTAATTTTGTTTTGTGTGTCCAGTCAAATCAAGCTTGTGTTTGACTAGAGCCTTTAGGTAAGATGGTGCTTGTCCGTTTTTGGCTTTGTAGGCGGGCATCAGGGGTTTGGGCAGTGAACGCTGCAGTGGGGTGACCTAAGAAAAGCTTTTGCATTCTGCATCACGCAAGGGAAGACCGGCCACAATGTATGAAATTACCTTTGGATACGTTATTTTAATTTTCTTAGAAAAATTACTTCAAATAATATATTACTATTTTTCTCTCTCTTTAAAGCAGATCAACATGTTTTATAATCTATGTATATTACACGTTTAGTAAGAAAGACAATGGGTCTGCAGCTGATTGTAACTCCATTTGTTACAGTTTTGTGTGTGTGTGTGTGTGTGTGTAATGGGGGTGGATGAGAGGAGAGGGGGTGTTGTGTCTGCAAAAGCCAGAGGGATATATTGCAGTCGTCATGGAAACCATACACCTCGTAATGGCTCTTTGGATGGTAGCACTGGCACAGATGGTGTATGCGTGTTCAATGTATTTGTGAGCAAGTGTGAGAAATGCAAATGGCAATCACAGCAAACTTGGCTCGTTCAAACTGATGATTACAATGCACTGTCGTGTGCTACATGTATATAAAAATAATCAGGAGGTTATTTTTACAGACATCACTGTTTATGGCATCTTTCTTTAATAGCCTGATAAACAAAGAGAAGGACAAAGGGCAAGGGAAAAGCAGATAAAGATATTTGTATTCGTATTTCCTGCACTGATCTCTTTCCTTCTTTTGTTGGACAAAGCAAAGGCTGCATTCACAATAATCCTTCTGCTACAGGAACGTATAAAAAGTGTTCTTAGCCAAACTGTTCATCTTAAAACTTGTTCTTAAAGCATCATAGAGGAACACATTGAACAATTAGCATAAGTGCTAAGATTAGAGTATGAAAATATTGGAAAGGTGGACAGCTATTTCCCGGACACTGGGCTGTATGGAAGAGCAGCAAGCTCACATGCAAGTTCACATGAACCTCGGCCAACTTCTGGAAATAGATAAACTGAGGAAAAACAAACCATTTGACCCTGTTGCAAAGCGCTATGTACGGTGCAAACCAAACACTGCTCATCACCATCAAGCATGGTGGTGGCAGCATCATACTGTAGGAATGTTTTTCATTGGCAGGGACTAGGAAACTGGTCAGAGTTGAAGTCAAGATGGATGTAGTCAAAAATCCAGTCTGCAACAGACCTGAGACTAGGTAGGGCAGACATTCACCTTCCAACAAGGCAACAACCTTAAGCTACACAGGAGTGGTTCAAATGCCAGAACCTAAGTGTTAAAGCCAAGTCAAAGCCCAGATCTCAACACAATTGAGAACCTGTGGCAAGATTTACTGATCACCAACAGTTTCCAACTTCCCTGACCGAACTTGAGCAATACTGCCAGGATGAATGTCCAAAAGGTTCAGGATCCAGATGGGTAAAGCTGAGCGAAACATATTCTTAAAGACTTTCAGCTGCAATTGCAGCAAAATATGGTGTGGTGTCATGTTATGCAACGAACAGATGCCTCCATTGTGTTTAATTAACCTGTGCACAGTAGGAAGAATATTTTTCACACTCATGTTTTAACAATAATGTCAGTCAAATGGTAAACAATCCATTTTAATTACAAGTTGGAAAATGTGGAAAAGTTCAAGGGGAAGGAGATACTTGTATGAGGTGCTATATAAAAGTGGAAGAAAAATAGATTCACAAAAGAAATGTAGGATTGTTTTGTGGGCCTTACTAATATTGATGTACAGTGGTACTTCGGGTCTTGTTGTTAATTCGTTCCAGAAGTCTTGTCGAGAACCAAAAATGATGAGTACCAAGCAATTTTTATATAATGTAAATTAAAGTAAACCGTTCCAAACCCCAGAAAATCCACACTGTATAAAGCATTATATGCATAAATGGAGATGTACAGGTGCTCCCTGATTTACAATGGGGATATGTTCCGACAAATCCATCATAAGTTAAATGTATCATGAACCAAGGAGTTTAATATAGTCTATACTGTACAATAGCAGAGCCAATTAAACATTAACACTTACATTAAACAGATGGCCAAAATCATTAACACAATGCTTATTTTATAACAAAATGTTGAAAAATCTCATGTAATTTGGTGAGTAATTAATTGAAAGTGAAAAGTAAAAGCAAAACACTTACACTATTGATGAACCCAGGGTGCTAGCATAGCTGCTAATTCTAACTGCTCTGCCTGAAAGCCAGTTTTAGTTTCGGTTAGCTGTCATTACTAACCATTTCAGGACCTATGGGGATTTATTTGCGCTACAAATACAGTACTTTTGATCTGTAGATCTAAAAATAAAGAAAAGCACTGCGGAGGGCCTAATGTGAATCTGAATCACTGAATCAGTGTATACTGAATCGTGAATCAAGAATAAAGCTTCGGATCAAATGAGTTCAAGTGCGCCAAATAGAGAGAGATTTTTCTAGTCAAAATGCGTCAAGAACCGAATTCGAAAAGTTTACGAGGTAGTCGAGAACCGAGGTACCACTGTACTCTGGATTACACTTCAGTTGGCACAGGTTTCTGAGCTGTTAGTGTTAAATTATTCTTGGGCCAGATGATTCCTGCTAGGAGACACCAGCATATTGATGAGTTCCTTAGTATAATTCAGTTGCATTGCAAGCCTGTTTTTATTACACCCTGTTTCTATGACATGTGTAGGACAGACAAAAGGAATGGTAGTTGTATGATGCCATACAAAACTGACCTCAACCATTTGAGGCTATTGCTGCATTAGATGACCACGTATTGTTTTTAGTTATCAAGCGGACAATGTCTAACACACACACAAACAAACTTCTTGTTGTATTACTTGTAGTAAGCCACTGTCACATGTTTTCTCTGATTCCTTTATCGATTCCTCTATCTTATTCCTTTAACTATTCTACTGTCCCTCTATTTTATGCTTTCAATCCCTCCAGAGCATCAGGCTATGCACCTTATCATTCATGACATAAACCTTTGTCACGCTACATGTTTTGCTTTCACTATCACTTGAACATCTACATTTACATTTACAGTATTTAGCAGACGCCCTTATCCAGAGCGACTGGTTAAGGGCCTTGCTCAAGGACCCAACAGTGGCAGCTTGGCTCAGGTGGGATTTGAACCCTGGACCTTGTGGTCCATAGTCCAGTACCTTACCCACAAGTCCCACAGTACCACAGTCCTCCATTACCTCCATTGCAGTCCTCCCATCATAAAAAAATAAAAAAATACAATATCACAGTGGTGAATGTAAGATACAACTGGTAGCGTTTAAACACAAATACAAGCAGCGTAGTATGTTCTTGCATCACATGCATTTCAAGTCCATCATATGCATTTCAGCTTCATCAGCCCACCAGGCTAATCACAGTCCAGTCTAAGGAAGTCACCTCCTATTTCAGCTCAGACAGTCTAATCCCTTCTTACAGCCTGTCACAATGACAGTGAGGTAATACACCAATTGGAAGCTTCCTCATTCGACAGGCATGGAATTAGTACCTGTGGGATCAGGAGGCTGCTTTCTGCAAAAAGCCACCAACCACACGAGCAATGTGAGATACATACCCCAGTGCTTTAAAGTTGACTGATGTATTATTAAGCACATTATTAACATACACTGCAGTACATTACTTGAAATAAAGGAATTAATTGAGCCTTTGCGATGAAAAGCTAAATACAGGTACTCCCCGAATTACGATGGGGACATGTTCCGACAAATCTAGAATGTATCATAGACTGAGGATTTCTATCTAATAAGACATAAGCATTTAAAATGCGACCACGTCCACGGCCTCTCCTCACTACATTTCCCAGCGCTCACCACTCCTGCCACGTGATTCCCTACGTTGCGGAGTTCCGAGTGCTGGAGAGTATTGTAGTGCGTAGTGTACACTGGACACTTAAAACACGACCACCGATACATCTGGGTAAAGTCATTTACCTGAAGCTTATTTTGTAATAAAGTATTCAATATCTCATGTAATTTTCTGAGCAATAAAACAAAAAGGTGTATGGCTTGCCCGAGAAAATTCAAAATTCAGAATACTGCTGAATGTGCATTTATGTTTATTACCAGATTTGCATTGTCAAAATATCATAAAATGGGGAGCAATTGTATGTGACAATTTTATAAAAACAGCTCAAGTATGGTATAACATTATTTGATGTCTTCCATTTAAAATAAAGCAGTCACTAAAGCCACACTAAAACCATCACTGTGGCCTTGGTGACGGCCTGATTTTAGATAGAGGACATCAAATAATGCTATACCATACTTCCAAGTATATATCATATACCAAGTCATTTTTATAAAAACGTCACATGCATGGTTTTGCATTGCAAGGGCTCAATTCATCCCATGGAAATCTCTGAATGGAACGGTGTTCCTCTTTCTGGATGATAAGTAAGCTAAACAACCCCAGCTGTTTAAATATTTATTTCTGATGTGCTATTTTTGGAACATAGTATCAACAGCACAAACTTAGTAGCCTTTATTTGCCCTTCGAATTAAAAGAAAACTTCGATGACACATTATAATGAGATCTAAAGTGCTACACATGGATACTCTGCCTTCTGTTCAATTATTAATCCCCAATACTATCTATAACATTGGGCTGTTATTCAATATGTCAGAAGGTTATGCTCTACGTTAGACAGCCCCCTTTGTTCAAGGTCATATAAGGCCCAGTTGCAAGCTTATCACAGAATGCCATAATGAATTAGAACAAAAGCCAAATATGGCTTCATGCAAACTGATCATGATACAAAACGAGCCCATGACTTCACAACCTGGGTGCTGTTCAATGGAGAAAGCCCAAAGGAATTACAGACACAGCTGGCAACAGCTGATGCAACACTACCCTACTTAATAAGGGCTGCTACTCTATGGAGGGAAATGATAAATGAAGAATAAGCAGGGGAGTTTAGGCCTGTCAGTATGAGATGAGATGAGTTTTGGGGGGAATTTAGGTGCAAGGTAATACATGGGAAACCCCATATTTATACAGTGATTGAAAAGTACTGTATATTATTATCCATATTCTTATTCTTCCACACATTTCTGTCATTGATACAGAAATACCACTTAAAGTACAGACACGGTTCACTGTGACGCAGATAATCGCACTGTGTGGTGTGCTATATATCTGATTTAGCGTTTGTTATACTTTCATATTCAAAATGAAAATCTCCTACGGAAATGCACTGATTCAAATTAGAACTGACAATACAAATTTGAATTTCTAAAAATTTCCACAGACTCCGACCAGATGTTCACCCTTCCCCCTCGTACACATACACGCGTGGCCAAAAGTATTGGGACACAAAGCCACATGTGAGCAAACATTTTGGAACACAAAGCCACATTCTGTCCACATTTCACTGCTGTAGTTCATTCAGGAAATGCAGATCTAGCGATCAAAATCACCTGACTCTACAAATCAGAATTCTGTTTTAGAATTGTATTTAATATACAATGCATCAGATCTACAACCCTATATAGAAAAATTAAATAAACAACATTTTTTTATATTCCTCTTGCAGAGCTACAGGTATTGAGAATCACATGGTTATAATTCTCGTGTTAGATCAGTCTAGCTTTAACATTACGTCGTCTTGCTCTGATTTCAATTTCAGGAAGGTACTTCTGTGTAATATTAGGGTTCATGCTTCCTTGGCTTCTTTCTGAATTTTCCCCATGAAGGAACAGAGACTTCCAGACAGCATGAGACAGATTACAGATATGACAGAACAGCCAAAACACCCAACCCCCATTTCTCCCTAGTGGTTCCTCCAACTCGCTCCATCCCCTCTCTCTCTCTCCTCCTTCTCCTTCCCTCTGGCTTTGTGACTCATACCCTCCCCCACTGGTTGCCTCCTGTCCATCGATTTACCACATTTCTCTTTTGACCTGGTTTCTACCAGTCATCTCTTTTTCACTTGTCAGTCTCTCCTAACTATGGAAAGATCTGGGGGCAATGCAAACCCCTGACAGAATAAATCAGCCAACTGGATATTTCAAAATGAGTGGAGAGAATAAAGGTAGAATTGCTTTGTTTGTCTTTGAGGGACGGCAGGGTTTGTCTTTATAAACTTCTAATAGACCATGTAGTTGTAATAGGATCTCAAGGTCATAGCTGGAGCTGTCCCCTGTCCCCTGCAGCCAAATGAGATTCAATTAAGAGTTCTGGTTGCGTTTTTGTCTCTGTAGGAGTTGTGTATGGAATTTGAGCAGGTAAAATATCTATAGTGATGTACAGATTATTTATTATGTAGAAATAAGAGCAATTACCTACTTGTCCAAGTATGCACCATAAGCGTAGCATTAGAACAGTTACAGTCTGATTCTACTTTGATGAGCTACACTCCTGTTACTGAACACACCCTTTAAATCACTGCCATTGCTTTGAATGCCTTTAATCAAGTCTTTGAATCAGCCTAATTACTATAAACACACAACACACATAAAAGAAATATCTTCATTTAATGACAGAGCTCACGCACATTTAAGTTTAAAGCATGAAAGGATTTGTATCTGCTTCAAAATTGCCCTGTTTTACGTACACATACAATCTGACCAAATAACACTCAGTCTTTACACACACACACAAAAAAGCAAGCTAACTTCTACACATATGCGTGAATACAGATACATGTAGTACTTCTGTATATATTCTAGCTACTAAATTATGCTGCCAATAAATCAAAAAGCAGTTAAAGTGAGATTTTAACTGACTTCAGTAAGCATCAGGGGTGTTAGGATACACTCACAATTTGTTTCGATTCAAAATACTGAGTTCACGATTCGATTTTCTGACAATTCATTTTACATTTTCGTTTTCTGAAGTGTAAACAATGCAAATGCACACTATCTCTTAAATTAAAAAAAACTTTAGTTCCCTGCAATGACAAGAAATGACCAGAGACAGATGTTTAACCTTGTAAACAAAATGTTCTATTCCAGATTCAACATGCATTAAATAACCTAGTGAAAACTTCCTTTTTTATTTCTGAAGAATAACAATTCAATATAGTGTCTATTTGTCTTCTATAAACAAAAACAATCCCTAGTCCCCAGCAATTAAAAGAAATTAGGAGTTTTACATAATGTTCCTGCAACAATGTGCTACTCTAACAGTTTCACCCAATTTAAATAACTAAATGCTATAGAACAGAAGACATGAATCTGTGAGCATGACATATGATTAAATGCGCACTCTAGTGTTCAGGAAATGCAACTGCATTAGATGGCGTAACAAACAAGAACGCATCGTCCCACTCGACGAAGCACATCGTCACATTTTTGCATTGCGATGTATCATTACACCCAGAGTAACCATTTTAACCAGTTTAACTGAATTATCTACCAGAATTCACCCTTTTGTTCTAGTCTCCTATTTACATTCTGCTACACAAGGCCAAGTCTTCTCTAAAAACTCTCTGGATCAAGACATGAAGGAGAGACTGTGGAAGCCTAGCGGTTAAGGTACTATTCTATGTACTAGAAGGTCACAATTGCTTGCATTGTACAACTGTATTAATTATAAACTGCTCTGGATAAGAGCACCTACTAAATCAAAGGAGAACTATACAGCTCTCTTTTGATAATAATTCAGTCTTTGTCTTTCTTCATTTATTTTTCGCCTCCCTTCAAGGCAAATCTGGAGTCCTTGTTCTTCCCCCTCCCTTCTTCTCTGCCCTGCTGTGCCAAGAAGCCTACCGCTTGAGAGATGTAATTAACAGAACAAGAAAAAGATTTACGCTCACCACACACAAGCTTCGCTCCGAAAAGCATGCCAGCTCTTACACCTCCTACTAGCCAACAAATTAGCCCTCTTATTTTAGTGACCGCCTGCAACCAATTCAAGCTGTGTGCAACCTCTGAATGGAAAGTTATTGAATATCAAAGACACTATTTGTGTTTCAGCACTAAAAGTAATAATTCATTAGAATAATAATTTGTATATTATAGTTCGAAACTAGAAATACTGCCTGAACTTACATAAAATAAACTTCATTTGCATTCATTTCTAAAGTATCACACTAACATTATGAATGAACTGTCCCAAATTTAGCGAGATACAGGCCATTAATGGCAGCTTAAACTTGTTCTGACTCTTTTCTTGTTTTAACTCCCCTTTTCACGGTCAGGGCTGTCCCCTGCCTCACAGGGCCAGTTCATCAACCAGCCTGCTAGGGTTGCTGTTGCAGTGTTGAGGGTGATCTAGCAAATTAGACCGCTGTGCCACCCGAGCACCCCATGTTGAAGACGTAAAACAAAATATACATTCCTCTATAAAGATTGGACACAACTTCGGTGGAAAGTATATAAACCATATAGCATATAGCAGCTCAGACTGTGGTAGCCTAGTGGTTAAGATACTGGACTCTGGACCAGAAGGTCCAGGGTTCAAATCCCACCTCTGCCAAGTTGCCACTGTTGGGTGCTTGAGCAAGGCCCTTAACCCACAATTGCTTGAATTGTAAGACTGTACCAACTGTAAGTCGCTCTGGATAAGGGCATCTGCTAAATGCTGTAAATGTAAATGTAAATATAGAAAGCGATGTACAAAACCCACCTTAAAACTAGCTGAAGCAAAAACAATAACTCAAACCAAGCTGAAAATCTTAAAATAAAAACTGAATATAAAAGTTTAAACCATACTACTTGTCCTACTAAAAGTAATGGTAATGTTTGAAATATAATGCTTCTTTTAGCAGTTTTAACAGGTTCTTACATTCTAAAGACTGAAATACATTGTAGAAGTAACCCATTATATATTCCACACCTTGCATTTGATGCATTGAGGTTCTTGTAAACTCCTTAGACTGTAAACTACTGTTTCGTGTTATGTCAAACGCAGTCGATTGATTAATGTTGGTGGTTGTTACCTATTTATTTGTTTTGCTTTGTTTGATCATCTATTTAATATCACACAAGGGCCATTTTTTTACAGGAGCAAGGTTCTAACGATCCAAGTCAAACAAACAGGGGGCAATTTAGAGTGACCAGTTAACCTAACGCATGTCTTTGGAATGTGAGAGGAAACTGGAGCAGCTGGAGTAAACCCACATGGACACGGAATTCTTAGATCAGATTAAAGCCTAGATCTTAGATTAAGAAATCTGATAAAGACAGCTGGATTTTATTCCAGTAATCAGATTTCTCAGGACATGTATAACCTTACTGTCATTTCAAAAGATCTGATCAGTCTGCGCATGCACGCAAACATAAATCAAATCATAAAACATAAATCAAACACGGTTGCCAGGTCAGTTAATTCTAAGAGTTCATAGTACTTGTCCATTAGCAGCTGCAGTTTATGTTAAAAAAAAAAAGTAATGGTAATGTTTGACATATAATGCTTCTTGGTGCAGTTTTAACAGGTTCTTACATTCTAAAGACTGAAATACATTGTAAAAGTATTTTATGTATGTATTTTTAAGAGATGTAAACAACAGGATTAATAAAGGAACCACCACTGTCAAGTAAAGACATCTCGCCATTTGACTACTATTCAAATAATTTCCCTAACAAACAAAATGTCCACAACATTAAGTCTCATTTACAATACCAGTGCTTTGCAAGTCTCTGTTAACCATGTTCAAATTAATCTATAATACTTTTCATTCAGTTAAACCGCAAGTTATTATCACTTTTCTCTCAACTGACAGGATGACTGAACCCATCCCTTTAAAGCCAAACCTTATGACTGATATCTCAAAACATCTCTTCACTGTAATTCTGATCCTTCCACTCTCTGCAAGCAGATTCATGTTTGACTTCAATCAGTTGTGCATGTGGAGACATGTAGCATGATATTTACTTTAAATTTACTAACAAGTACTTCCTCATAATTGTTTGCTTCTAAATTTATCTAAAAGCCACTGAAGGAAAGCCCCTGCTACAATAAGCACTTCTCCAACCTGTAGTACTCTTCTTGTAGATCAACATATTGCATTTGTTGAGATGCACATGAAACAAAGCCTGAGAAAAAAGGATTTGGCTACTTGCATAGGGAAGGGGGGCTTATGAGTGCTCATAATGAAATACATTAGAGAATCCCTGGTCCCTATGCAGAGTGAAAGGGGTTTCAAAATATTACGAAACAGTTTGGTTAGTTTCGAATTTTGTCTCGGAGAGAAAAAAAACTGCAATATCTGACCAAGAATGGTTAATGTCAGGCTGAGATAGAGGGCATAGACAAACTGAGGATGAAAGCCTTGACCTCAGTGCACAAACAAACTGTGCCCCAACCACTACAGACAATGGGTTTAACAAGCAGAGGATGTGTTTAATGAAATGTGGGACAGGTAAGAGTAATCAATAGCCAGTCATCGGCAGTGCAGAGCTGGATCTGTGACAGAATATGGCACAATGGAAAAGATATGGCAGCATTTTAATCACTTTAAGGTAATAAATGCAGTCATTATAAATGCAGGTTTTTTTCCTTCATTCGTGTGCCTGTCAACTCAGACACTTTCAGTTTGTACATCAGTAGCTCAAGAGCAAAACCATTAGCTGAGTGGAATCCTTGACTGTAAACTACTGTTGCTTTAAGTCAAACTCATTCGATTGATGATTGTTGTTGGTTGTTACATATTTGTTTTGTTTATTCATCTATTTAATATCACACAAGGGCCATTTTTTACAGGAGCAAGGTTCTAACGATCCAAGTCAGACAAACAGGGGGCAATTTAGAGTGACCAGTTAACCTAATGCATGTCTTTTGAATGTGAGAGGAAACTGGAGCAGCTGGAGTAAACCCACATGGACACGGAATTCTTAGATCAGATTAAGGCCTAGATCCTAGATTAAGAAATCTGATAAAGACAGCTGGATTTTATTCCAGTAATCAGATTTCTCAGCACATGTATAACCTTACTCTCATTTCAAAAGATTTGATCAGTCTGCACATGCACGCAAACATAAATCAAAAATGGTTGCCAGGTTCATTTATTCTAAGAGACGTCACTGCTCTTCTTTACACTTGGTCGCTTATTTCACTTGCGAGATCTGACAATCCTGGAATTAAATGCAGCATCCGCAAAACAGCTACCAACCACTCAAGGAAATGAAGAGTTTAATTTTTTAAATGTTAAAGTTTGAAGTTTACATCTCATCCTTCTGTGAGATTATTGGCTGGGTGCAAAGTAAAAATCTGATTATTGTCTGAGTGATGTAAACCCGGAGCTCTCCCATTAACTGATTACCCAAGTGCATGTAAACTCGTTGATCAGATTACTGACAAAATCTGACTTTCTAGAGTTATTGGATTATTAAATTCATGTAAACGCACTCCTTGTTTTCTGGATACATTATTCTGCATTAGTACAAGATGTTAAATTTAAGACTCTAGCACAGTGATCCTGGTGTTTATACAGATGTGTCTTACCTCCCTGAGCTCCTGCAAGATGGTGGCCAGGCGCTCATTCTCTGACTGTGTGTTAGTAAGGGCATTGCGTGTCTGCCTCAGGTCAGTCTGAAGTTCCTGCACACGCTGTTCGTAGTAGGCCTCCTTACAAGCAGACTCCTGCAGCAAAGATTCCTCCCGGCTTTCACCATCTGCTGCCACCTTTCTCTGGTTGGAATGGGCCTGTCCAAACGCCTGTAAGAAATGGAGGAAGAAACAATGGTTTTAAAAAATGTTCAAGCTGAACATACAGTGCCGCAAAAAAGTATTTAGTCAGCAACTGATTGTTCAACTCAATACTTTGAAACAACTTTTATTGGCAATAACGATCAAACATTTCCTGTAGCTGGTATTTTGGCCCATTCCCCCATGCAGATCTCCTCTAGAGCAGTGATGTTTTTGGGGCAACAGGGACTTTCAACTCCCTTCACAAATTTCCTATGGGGTTGAGGTCTGGAGACTGGCTAGTCCACTCCAGGACCTTGAAATGCTTTTTTACGGAGCCACTCCTTCATTGCCCGAGCGCCGTGTTTGGGATCATTGTCATGCTGGAAGACCCAGCCATGTTCCATCTTCAATGCTCTTACTGATGGAAGGAGGTTTTGGCTTAAAATCTCATGATACATGGCCCCATTCATTCTTCCCTTAACACGGATCAGTCATCCTGTCCTCTCTGCAGAAAAACAGCCCCAAAGCATGAATGTTTTCCACCCCCATGCTTCACAGTAAGTATGGCACAACTCAGCATTCTTCTTCCTCCAAACACGACGAGTTCAGTTTTTTTACCAAACGTTCTGATATTATACCACATGATATTCTCCCAATCATCTTTCTGGATCATCCATGTGCTCTCTGGAAAACTTCAGACGGGCCTGGACATGTACTGGCTTAAGCAGGGGGGCACGCCTGGCACTGCAGGATCCGAGTCCCTTTCGGTGTAGTGTGTTACTGATGGGTGGCCTTTGTTACCTTTGGTCCCAGCTCTCTGCAGGTCATTCATCAGGTCCCTTCATGTAGTACTGTGATTTTTGCTCACCGTTCTCATGATCATTTTGACCCCACAGGATGAGATCTTGTGTGGAGCCTCAGATCGAGGGAGATTGTCAATGGTCTTGTACGTCTTCCATTTTCTTAGAATTGCTCCCACAGTTGATTTATTCACACCAACCTGCTTGCCTATTGTAGATTCACTCTTCCCAGCCTGGTGCAGGTCTACAATTTTCTTCCTGGTGTCCTTCGACAGCTCTTTGGTCTGGGCCATGTTTGAGTTTGGAGTCTGACTGTTTGAGGCTGTGGACAGGTGTCTTTTATACAGATAACGAGGTCAAACAGGTGCCATTAATACAGGTAATGAGTGGAGCACAGAAGAGCTTCTTAAAGAAGAAGTTACAGGTCTGTGAGAGCCAGAAATCTTGCTTGTATGTGTGAGTGACCAAATACTTATTTTCCACCATGATTTACAATTAAATTATTTAAAAAATCCTACAATGTGATTTCCTGGATTTTTTTTCCTCATTTCGTCTCATAGTTGTAGTGTCCCTATGATGAAAATTACAGACCTCTCTCATCTCATCTCAAGTAGAAGAACTTGCACAATCAGTGGCTGACTAAATACGTTTTCCCCCCACTGTACATGCCCTGTAAACAGGCATACAAATAGAGCAACTTTTGACAGCAAAAACTGTAGACACAAGTGGACAAATACTAGAGACAAAGCCAAAAAACCAAAGAAGTAATCATTTAGAAAAAGCAGATTAAAGATCACCCCTCCCTAATGTTTAAACTGGACCATTGACCCTTCATACCACTGGCTATGCACTATGAAACACCTATGGTCCCAGTCTTGATAAAAACCACAGAAAATGTTTTTTGTGGTCTACAGCAAGGGCATAGCCAGCAATCTTTTCTTGTTGTCTAATCTCCTGCATTTGGTATGTAGACCGTGTTCTACATTAAGATGAAGCACGTGCATACAGAGATTAGTATTGCCAAGCATCTCGTGCAAATAAGGGAGGGTGAGGTGACTACATCATGACTTCTGAGCAAAACGATGTCTTTCAAAAAATCCTACAGAAACCCACCATCGGAAACAGCTATAAAACTACAACCTTTTAATTACTCAACACATAAGCATAACTTGGTATTTTGTTCTGCATTGAATTGTTCAAACATGCCCAACACGACCAATTTAAGCAGTCGGAAACCTCCACTCAGAGCACACGGGTTTAGAGAGAAAGCCACTCAACTTGGAGCGAAAAAAGCATATACTGCAGAACTGAACCGTGCATTTAATACTAATAGAATGGGAAGCAGAGAAGCTTTCAAGCATCTTCAGGGAAGCTTTGAGGCATCCCATGTTTGAGGCCTCTGATGTGGAACTGGACCACAACTGAAGAATTGTTTCTCTTGTGAGTTTAGGACCAACTCTAAACAAATACACAATGACGTTTCAGTGTTCTATGACGTCTTTATGCAGGAAAAGATGAGGTCAATTCAACAGTCCTGTTTTTCTTCACATTACTGCCATTTTGAACTTCTCCAACCACCCACTTCTCACTCTGTTGTACATTGTTAAGTATTCTAAGGTTCATCTCGCTGAAGTACAGTAGTCTATACTACCTGGCTACATGACGCAATGAGTATCTGAACATCTTAAGGCATGTTTTTAACTGTTTCTTGTAAAGTAAGTGACATACTCGATAACGTCAGCTTGCACATTGTTAAAATATCAATTAAGATATCATGGCACACACCTAACATCAAGCATCATAATAAACCTTTTCATAGTCTGATTCCAAAGAAGACATATGTGGGTAACACTGGATACAGAGAGAAAAAGAGAGAGCGAGAGCACAGTGGAGTCTGTATCAGTTAGAGACCGAGGAATAAAAATGGGATTCATTCTTAATAGCTGACTGTTTAGCAGCCTCTGCATTGCAGCTCTGCTTTCCTGCAGAGAATCGAAACACACACACACACATTCACGCACACAGACCATTAGAGTTTACCGAGCTCCCAGCTAGATTCAGCTATGCTTTACCCTCTGTAGTCTCCATACACACAGATAAAGTGCGACTGTACACACAGTCACAACCCTTATAATGTAATACTGCACGTGCATGTTTGAGCTAGAAGAGATTCTTGGAAGTCTATCCACTGCCTGTCCCTGCATAATTCATGCATTAATCATTTCAAAGGACTTTGCTCTAGGAGGCTGAGATATTAAGCTAGAGCTAAACCGCAAACTTTCACTCTGCTACCACATTTTATAACGTAGCTGTAACCACTAAAATCTAAGGCTATGCTAACTGGGGCCACAATCCTATCTAAATAAGAATTCAACTTTAACTTAAATGTAAAGTGTTACATTGTATAGTGGTGCACAAAATGGCTACTTGAAACAAACTCAGCAGAGCCTTGCACTATTTAAACACTTTCAGTGCCTGTGGACATATACAGGTAAGCGCCATTTAACAACCATGCGATCAACATCCGTTCACTTTAACAACCATGGTCTTAACAATTGTAACAAATCATAATAGCAGCTAAAAATCTGTCTCCAACTCCACACGTTGCAGCCTCAAACAGCTGGTCAAATTAAAAATGGTTCAGCATGTGTGTTTTTACTGCCATCAGCAGTATTTATGCCATTCTTTGATGGAGAAGTGAAATGGAGAAGTTTGTACTCTGCTTAACACTACAAGCACTGTGCCAGCTTCACCTACATACACCTACAAGTGCCGAGTTTCACCACTATGAATTCCTACTAGTAGCACTGCGCTGGATTTACATACTTAAAAGTTTAAAAGGCATTACTGCATTGCCAGTTCTGGCAATTCAGTTCTAGTGCTTCTTCACGTGGACTCATTCCCTCTTGGTTGTGTGCAGCCAGCAAGGTATGTTTATTCATTTATTTATAATCCATCATGTACGTTTATATTTTGGTTCTACAGTGCATATGATTGTTAATGTGTGCTTATAACTGAAAAAACACAGTGTTGTGCAAATCCTGGAGAGAGTGATACAGTATATGTACAACAGTTTCGGATCCTGTGTGGGTGTTGGCATTCCAGTTGTGTTTTCAGTGGTATCTCTGACACGTTTGCACACATTTTTCTTATGAAAATACCCTTTATATTTATGTCACAGTAGCATACAAATACTATATTACTATGGTAATGTCCAGTGAACGACCACTTTGATCCACGACCTGTTTCACAAAAGACAATGAGGTCATTAAGTCTGTATTTAGTATCTTGAGTTCCTACCAACCCACAAATTGTGGAAAGTCAGTATTTTTTGGTGGGCACCCTAGGATGAAAAAAAATGGGATTCAACAAGCCGTTCAGATTTGTAAGTAAGTAAGTAAGTAAGATCTGGCTCAGTTTCATATGTCACAAACTCATATTTTCATTAAAACTATACCAACCAACAAATGAGTAATTCCACCCACAGTTTGAGAACTGTTTGGATCTGCTATCTGTCGAAACGAAGTGCAAAGCACCAGAACTACTCTGTTGTTTAATGTACATATCAGTACATCGGCCCCCACCCTCAGAGCCAGAACACCTGAGTGAAGAAAGTGAATAAGGTTTATTTTAATGGCAATGTCACTCGCAAGAAGCATCAATTCCATGATTCAAGGCCCTAAAAACTAGGAGTCAACCTTAAAATATTTGGGAGTCAATTCCTCGCTAAAGAAATGGAATCACATCACATTCAGGGCTGTCAGTGAAGTTAGATTAGCAGCATTAGCACCATAAACTGGCAAATATCTAACATGAATGTTTAAACTACCTTAATAAAACAACACGTTTTATTAAACGATTAACAGAACAATTTCACATGCAGCTCACCAAGTTGTGAATCACAGAGTGGGGCTGAGCAATGGCTCACTGTGATTTAAAGAAACAGTTACTCAAAACGAGTCGTTCTGAAAAGTGCTGCTAGGGTGAGAAGGGGGCTGTGGTGCCTGATCCTTGAGCTGTTTTGGTCAAAGCATGTCACAGACATTTCATTTAGATCCCAGGAAACTGCATTAACTTGTGTAATAGGGGTATAAAACATCTGTAAAAACTCCTAGTGCAATCATTTCTTCTAATGTAACACAATGTCCTCAGTGTTATGTTCTTAATGGTCAGTTGTTAGTGCATTTCTGGGTACTGAGGTATCCACATTATGGCAAACAGCATATCATAGAGCATAATAATACTGGTTTTTACTTTAATACCCAACAACCCTGTTGATTGCCATTTCACTTTTACATTTACAGCATTTAGCAGACGCCCTTATCCAGAGCGACTTACAATTGATACAATCTTACAATCCAAGCAATTGTAGGTTAGGGGTCTTGCTCAAGGACCCAACAGTGGCAACTTGGCGGAGGTGGGATTTGAACACTTGACCTTCTGGTCCAGAGTCCAGTACCTTAACCGCTAGGCTTTTCAATTTAATTTTTTTCCAACCGCAAATACATTACTAATTCTAGAGGAAAACATGTCAGGGACAATTCAAAGTGACTGTTCTCAAACAGCTGGTGAGCAAATAGCGTCAATAAGTAACAAGGCACTGCTTAAATGTGTCAAAAAGGTCAAGGGAAAGCAACAGGTAGATAGAGAGAGATATATAGATAGATAGATAGATAGAGAGAGAGAGACCTTCACATTTGTTGGACTTGGACTCGCTCATGCCAACAGCAGTACTGTTGAATGTGTAAATCGCTAAAGGGGACGTCCGTTGCAGTCATGAGTCATGACACTGTACATACAAATTGGCAGTGTGCAGGAAAGAGACTTTATATATTTGATAGCCTGACTATAAATTATGTCATTACAAATCATCAACATAGATCAAGGTCTATTACCAATTCACTGCCATGTTTTTGCTATTTACAGCTGCCAAGTTAGCTTGCGTGCCAGCATCTGACTTTACCTTGAAATCTGACCATTACCTGGAATAGTCTGTACAGAGCTAACAAACCAAAATTTACTATCTGAATGAATAAAAAATGTAAATTAAAATTCAGTTATGGAGAATGGAGGTCGTGCCTGTTTTACAAGGGCCAAGTATTTGGTTTGACCGCAATTATATGTAAACCAACAGCTTTCTACCACTGCAGTTAGGACAATGGTAGTCTAAAGTAATATATACACTATCCTCAGTCACAGTGAGTACAAAAAATTGCCAGTGTTACACACAGCAGGAAATGAACCGAACAGATGAAGGTCTGTATGAAATAACTGCAACCTCTAGCGAATGTCATTACAGACACCCTGCCAAAGAAACAAATAATAGGATGTGTATACAACAGATGATTATCTAAAAAGGCATGTGGTGTGTTTGACTCATTGCATGTTCATCACCCACTATTCATCCACATTCATTTTCGTTCAGTCACACTCTTACATCTCCAGCCTTGAAATATTAATTTTGAAGCTAAACAAAGTCCTGTGTTCTTATTTCCGGTCAACCACGCTTATCCGCTCGGTCTTCCTTCAGCGGTATCTTCCCATGACATCAGCTCCTGCCTGCACATATGACTTATCCAGCTGACCCACTTCCTGTAGCTAAAGAAGGCAGCTGTGTGTCAAAGCCAGCAATTTTAGTAACTTGCAATGATGTCTTTAAGACAAATAAGAAAGCAAAACTGTAATTTGACTGCTACAGGACAAAAACTTGACTCTTCTTTTTTTGGAAAAACAAATAAGCTTGTTTAAATGAAATTTGCATAACTAGCTGTGAAATGAATACCAAAGCTGGTTTACAACACTACAAACAGCCAGGGATTGTTCAGTACGACAAGTTCTATGTAACCAGAGGCAAATTTCAGGCTGATATTCTTGTCACTTGGGTCCAATCCAATCAGATTTTATAGGTTTCTAATTTTGGGAAGAAAAGACCTGCTCTTTCGTTGAACCTGCTCTTTCGTATGTTTCATTAAACAAAAAGGCCCACCCTAGCTGTCGATTAATCCAATACTCTATTCACACAAAAGATAAATGGTGATGCCCTTCTTTATATTAGGGTCTCATTAATCCAACATCAGACATGCTTAATCAAATTCCAGCTCTGAAAGGCATGCACAAACACATATGGCACGGGAAAGAACAAGTGACTGAAACACTACATTTCACAACCCCTGTTTAAAACAATGATTTCAAGCAACACTGAATGCGTATATATGCACTTCATAATCCGATAATGATTGGATTTATGCAGTTGTCCGATTATTCAAGTGGTCATGAATACAGCATACTCCAATCTAGAAATCAGATTAAGAAATCCGATAAAGAGAGCTGGTTTTTACCAGAGTGATCAGAGTATTCACTGCATGCACACCAGTAACCCGATTATTATCCGTGTTTTCAGACTGCACATATGCACAAGCGTTCACCCACGGTTGCCAGTTCTGTGGATTTCTAAAGACTTTGCTTTATTTTGCCTCTTTTCCCATTGACTTTATTGTTTTTTTCCCTCGCTGGATCTGGCAACCCCCGGAATTAAACACACCACAGAATTAAAGAAAGCAAAACTGCTATCCAACACTTTGGAGAGACGGAGTATATAAACAATAAATGAATAATTTGATGATTTAATACTGAAGTTTGAAGTTTATATCACTTTCTATGAGATTATTGGTCGCAAAGTCCAAATCCGATTATTGCCAGAGAGTCATGTTTCTTTGTTTATTTGGTTTATTTAACATTGCTATCAGCATCAGTAGCCATTTCAGCGACACACAAGGTTACATCAATACACAAGGTTACATGAAGACTAGTCATATATATATATATATATATATATATATATATATATATATATTTATATTATTTATTGTAATCAGTTAACCTAACATGTCTTTGGACCAGAATACCTGGAGTAAACCCACACAGACAGAGGGAGGACATGCAGACCAGACTCCACACAGAAAGGACCCAGGCTGCTCCACCCTGGGATTGAACTCAGGACCTTCTTGCTGTGAGGCGGCGGTGCCACCCACAAAGCCACTATGCCGCTTCCGGAGAGTCATGTAAACTGGAGGTTTCCCATTATCTGATTACTCAACTGCATGTATACTCATTCTGATTACGGACAAAATCAGATTTTCTGCATCTGGATTATTAAGTACATGTAAACAAACATGCACTAGCAGCAGGAACAAGGTTACATCGATACTAGTCGGTGATGTTCACATCAAACCCATTTGGTACGACCGATTAAAATAACATGTCTTTGGTATGTGGGAGGAAACCGGAGCACCCGACGTAAATCCAGGCGGACACAGGGAGGACATGTAAACACCAGACAGGTGGAGTCCGAGGTGGCAACACTAAGCATTTTTATATATAGTCTAGCATTATGGTGGAGCACTATGACAATTCTGTTGGACAACCTAACAACAAAGAAAGAAAATCCATTTCTTATGGCAAAATTAAATGTTAGACACGTAAAAAGGAAGCGAGGACAACCACACACATGAACATCCAATAATATGCTGTGCCCACACGTTAAATTAAGGTTATTTAGGGTGGTGCTCTTGCTGTTCTTTTGAGAAAACGCCCAAAAAACAAGTCGGTTCCCACAGGAACATTGGCATTCAGCCTCACAAACACACAGCCACATGTAAATACCTTTTCACCAAATCTCAAGGACTGCTAAAGAGCTGGCAAACAGCCAGCCCCTCCCCATAACGGACACATGCACTCGGTGCGTCTCCATTCCTGCCCTGGGAATCTAAGAGAACTGGAACACACATGTACAGCACTAACCTGTGAGGCAAACATGCCTTCAAAAACAAATCAACTGAAACGTTACTAAAATACTGAAAAAATACTATGAAGAACAATGATCAATAAAACCTAAATCAAATAAGCCCTTGTCTTGATCAATATGCTGGACATCTTGGAACAATACAAGAACAATACAGAACAAAGCTGAATAGGAAGAACAGTTGCCAGCTTTTGACATGAAAACCAAATAAATTACATTTTCCATTTAATTTTTGACTCAACTGCAGAACTGCTCTTTTTTTAAGCAAATGGGACATGCCTCAAACATGCATCAGGGATTTTCATGTGTAAGAGGCTCTTCAAAGCCTGTGAGTGATATACATTTTAATTACACGATATTAAATGAGAACCTCTCCTAGTCCACTTTAATATCAACCAGGTCAACCTCAGTTTATTTTAAGTGTCTATGCAAACAGCATACTAGTATCAGAAATTGAAGTAAGTCTCTTATCAGAGATAAGAAGTCACAAAGCCAGGCAGATCTTAGCCCTGTATGGTGTTTGGATTACTCGATTATTTAAGTAACCACGTAAGCAATAAACAGAATTAAATACAAGCAGAACTGTTATCAAATTTCACGAACAATATAGATGCCTGGACTGTAGCCCAGTTATCATTTTTATAGCGCATGTATAATTAATTTTTTCTCTTTCCGTTACCCTTATACTGACCTAGAGTAATAAAATGAAACAACGTATTGTTTATCCACACTATGTAAATTAGATAAGAAAACATGTGACTACTACAAGCTATTAGATTAAAAGGGAACTGTGATACTACCTTGCCGCTCTTGCCTAAATGTTTTTGTTCAGTCTTTTCGGTTGTCTTATTACTTTTGTTCTGTACATGTACACATTTAGGATCACCTAACAGTCAGGGTGTGTACAAGGTTGTATAAAAAACAACAAGTATCTCAGTTACAGTTATGCATGCCCTTTAATGTCTGCATTATGTTCTGGGAAACAGGACCTTAACCGAAATAGTCGTTGGCCAGACATTACCACAATCACACAGTCATTTTAGGCTACTGTAATGCACATAGAGTATTTTAAGAAGAAAACTGTGTGCAAACTACACGCAAATGCTTCAGAGATACCACTAAAAATATGAGTGATTGAAATGGCTGATAATTTTGTTTGACAAAAGACAAAATTGCAGCTGGCCAGAACACGTAAAACACACTGTACTAGAGCTCAACTAACCAATAATAATAATAATAATAATAATAATAATAATAATAATAATATCTGCCGGTACAATACAGTGGGGCCAAAAAAGTATTTAGTCCCAGCCATTGATTGCTGTGCAAGTTTCTCCTACTCTACTAGAAAGATGAGAGAGGTCTGTCATTTTTCATCATAGTGTACGCTTCAACTATGAGAGACAAAATGAGAAAAAAAAATCCAGAAACAACATTGTAGGATTTTTAAAGAATTTAATTTAAATTAAATCATGGTGTAAAATAAGTATTTTGGGTCAATAACAAAGTTCAACAACTCAATCTTTGTAACATAACCTTTGGTCTGGCAATGACACAGAGGTCTAAACCTTTTTCTGCAAGTCTTCACCAGGTTTGGCACACCCTGTAGCTGGTAATTTTGGCCCATTCCTCCATGCAGATCTCCTCTAGAGCAGTGCTGTCACTGGGCACTGGAAAAACATGGACTTTCACAAATTTTCTATGGGTTGAGGTCTGGAGACTGGCAAGGGCACTCCAGGACCTTGAAATGTTTTTTTATGGAGCCACTCCTTCGTTGCCCGAGTTGTCCTTCGTGTGTTTGGGATCATTGTCATGCTGGAAGACCCAGCCACGTTCCATCTTCAATGCTGTCACTGATGGAAGAAGGTTTTGGCTTAAAATCTCATGAAGCATGGCCCCGTTCATTCTTCCCTTAACACGGATCAGTCGTCCTGTCCCCTTTACAGAAAAACAGCCCTAAAGTATGATGTTTCCACCCCCATGCTTCACAGTAGGTATGGTGTTCTTAGGACGCAACTCAGAATTACTTCTTCCTCCAGTTGAGTTTTTACCAAAAAGTTCTATTTTGGTTTCATCTGACCACATGATATTCTCCCAATCCTCTTCTGGATCATCCATATGTTCTCTGGCAAACTTCAGACGGGCCTGGACATGTACTGGCTTAAGCAGGGGGACATGCCTGACACTGCAGGATCTGAGTCCCTCACAATGTGAAGTGTACCTATGATGAAAATTACAGACCTCTCTCATCTTTCTAAGTAGGAGAACTTGCACAATCAGTGGCTGACTAAATACTTTTTTGCCCCACTGTAAATAAACAATTAACATAGGAATTTGTTCGAATTAATAAGTAAATCATGGCAATCAGAGTTCAGGACAGTACTGTTTACTGTAAGATCATATGTCCGGCAGCTGTACAGTGTCTTTGCTGTTTTTGAGCCTGTTGGATTTTTATTTCCTATTATAATCTATTATAGTTGTTAAGACCTCTGTTGTTAAAGCGAATGGACGTTGATTGGATGGACATTAAACAGTGCATACCTGTAATTGTGTCTTTATGTGTCAGATATTAATTTATTCAATGAAGCAGCATTTGGGTTCTGCCATCCTGTTAATGGCAGAATATGAACAGTTTGGGTACTTTCTCTCTCTTCCACTCCTTCTGCTCCATTCTCATTTTAATCAAGAGAAAGGAATAAATGGCTGACTGATTAGGATAGTAGACCAGTAACCACCATCTGCTCGTTTGTGCATGTGCATTTACACACGGGGCGTTATGCTAATAAGTATCTTTGAATTCATTTTTGGGGGGGGGGTTTCCTTGTTTCCTAGGTTGGGTTCACAACTACAGACTAAATGAGCAGTGTGTGTGTCCTGCTCTAACACAATGATCAAGAAAACTTGGTCATGCGGAGTCAAACTGTTGTCCTTATTTAATCATACACTGCTCACTTCCTAAACCAGTACACTCTCAATACTTACTCCAGACTGAAAGAATCACAACCAACTGAGCCTGACTGAAGTAAACAGGAAGCAAGATTTCAATGGAAGGAAAAGAAGGGCTGAAGATGGAGGGGAAACATGAGATGCTGGAGGAGGTCAGGATATACTTGTAAATGCAGAAATGAGATTTTTATTTTTGCGTTTTAACCTTTTAACCTTAACCCTGGAGAAAACATGGCACCAATCCACCATGGAGCTGGGTAGGGGTCAGTGTTGCAGTGATGAGGGATTAAGCCCCAATTGGCCTCCCCTCCCTCAGACACAACCAATCATATCTGCATTTGACACTCTATCCCGTCGAAAGGCACTGCCAGAACTCAAACCAGGTTTAGTGTACACCAGTACCAGACCACTGTACCCCAGTTTATCTTGGTGAGGATTGGGGGATAGGGATTCCTACGCCCGAGTTCACCGAGTCCTGACAAAAGCACACGCTGAACTCTGACTTATGACATACAGCCTTCAGCTCAGTGCTGAAAGAAGGCTTTCACTAAACTTAGATACACTTCCTCTCCGAGATAACTAGATTACTCATCATCTCTGCCTTCCTCCAAAGGTTCTGAATGTAGCAGAGAAGATAAAGGACTTACCACAGTACTGTGCAAAGCCTGAGGACACCATTAGATGTGTTTTTTTAGCAATGGTTTTATGATCACATGTATGGACCCAAAAATTTAAAACTTGGATTCGTCACTCCATAATACTCTTTTCCACGGATCTTCCAATCTTTGTGAGCTTTGGTACATCTTAACCTTTTCATTCTGTTCACCTCCTGAAACAGGGATTTAATGGCTGCTACTCTTCCAAGAAGAAACATTCCTGATCAAGCTTCTTCAGACTGTAGAAGGGTCAACTTGGCATCCGGATAAAGCTGCAAGATGCTGCTATATTTCTTTCAACACTGTATACAAATGTCCTGTATTTTCTGGATTATATTCTAATAAAAAAAACTGAGAAATAACTATATATGGTCATTATACCAACGTTAAAACAATGGTAGATCAAGCAATACAATGGTGGCCTTTTGACACTTTTGCACAGTACTGTAGGTCAAGAATGTCAGGCTTGCCATTTACAGAAACAGTGTTGTCCGAGACCCTACAGAGGTCCTGTTCTCATCTTCAAGTGTGGAATGCGACAACTGGCAGCTATGGAATGCTAAAGGCGTTATGATCACAGCCTCTTGACAGCCCTTCACAAGTGTGGTTCAGCATGTTTTAAGTGTTTTAGGTGCAACTTGTCTTCTGGTGCATTTGTTAAGCCTGCTCATATTGAAAACATTTTAAAGTCTTATAACATTACTTCATAAACGACTAATGTAACTTGTTTGATTTAAATTTTAGCCTATACATTCTTTCAAGAGTGTTTCAGACTGCATATCTATAAAAAACATATTGTATTCATGGCGTTATTGATATGTTTTAAATAGTACAACATACAAATCATTTTAATCATTTCTCGATACTCCAAAATACTACTTTATCAAACTACTGTATCGGCTGCGGAACTGCAAAAACATTATGCATTCCACAGGGAATATGCCACCTGAGTCCAATGTTCACAATGACACAGACTTGCTATTGTTAAGCAGGGACTGTTGCAGCACATGAAAATTCAACATGCAAATATAGTACATAACATGCTTTCTCTCTCTCCCTCACACAAGCTCACTCACACACTCACACACTCAAACACACATACACACAAACGCACAGCTAATTCAATCTGGCAAAGCATCAAGTCTCAATAAGCCAGCTGATTCAGGCCATGTAGGTGGGGATTAGTCGCTGCTTTCAGACCCATTTACTGCAGATTAGTACTTAATTGCAACATGTTGGCGTCCCGTCACTCTCACTCACACAAATACACCCCTGAAAGACTTTGGATCACATCACCATTCATAGCATATCCCTGTAGTTGCCCAATACAGAGAACACAACTTACCGATCTCAGGTCTCTGTACAGTACCGTGCAAAAGTCTTAGGCAACCATTATATTAGATATGCCATTGTTTTATATAATCATTTCCCAGTCTCTTTATTAGAATACACCCAGAAAATACACAATATTCTATGCACTACTAATAAACAGAAAAAAGAATCAGAAAAAGACAGCTTATATAGTGGTCAGTATTTAGTGAGAACTTCCCTTACGCCTGAGCAATAGCAGCATGTGGCAGCTTCATCAGGATACCAAGCTGACCATTCTACAGTCTGAAGAAGCTTGATCAGGAATGGTCCTTTTGGAAAGATAGCAGCTAAAAAAACCACCTTTGCAGATTGGAATGAAGATCAGTGGAAAGAGTATTATGGATTGACAAATCGAAGGTTGATATTTTTTGGTCAAATTGTCAACAATATCTAATTGGTCAATATCTTGTTGGTCGTTATACCATTATGCCACTGCTATAGCAACAAATCTTATGGTGGCCTAAAATTTTGCAGAGTACTACACGCCTATACAGCAGAACAACCACAAAGACGCAGTGCTGTGTTGCTATTAAGAACGGATGTGTTTTACTGTAATTAGTTTCTTTCTGTTTGATTTTGTAATGGAAATGCAGACATTCTAGTGAGGATGAAGAGCAGCGCCAACTTTCGCCATCATTAGCGCTCATCACGGTTTCATTCAGAGATTTCTTTTCATATGCTAAACCTAGGTGGCATCACCCTAATCTTGATTTACACGCCCAAGAACTAACATCTCATGTCTTCTGAGGAGACTAACAGAGGTCCATTCATGTACAAGTGCCAATATAGGCCTCGGAACACCTGCTATTGCCTCACCACAAGGATTCCGCCATGACCCCAAACAGGTCAACACAAAAAAACCAAGGACTCTCAACTTGTTCAGTCTGCTGAATGACTACTAGAAATGCCACAATCACACCAACACAATTTGTATTTGTCCCAAAGGCTGCAATTATGAGCATTTCTATCTTTTCCATTTGAATAGATGAGCGAATGAAGGATTGTCAGCATGGTGTGCTGTATCATAAGCAAGGGGAAAACCTTAATAGCTGTATTGTGCTTTTAGGACATTTATGACATTGTAACTGCTGCAGTGCTGCTGCTGCTGCAGCGGTGGGAGTGCGAGCATGCATTCAAGTGTGCACAAATGTGAATGCCTTCACTGTGTTCCTCACAAACTCCACCATGTAATGCCACAATGGTCTTTGTCAGGGTAACAGTATGGGAGGAGTGGGAGTGTGTGTTTGTCATGTTTATATATCATTGTGAAGACCTAATGTTCCCATAAGTATAGAAAAATCTGACACTTTTTACCTTGTGGGGACATTTTGCTAGTCCCCACAGGAAACACTGCTTTTTTTTTTTTTACAGAAACAGCAACTTTCTTTCAAAAAACCAAAAGAGTCAAAAGATTAACATTAGTTCATTGAGGTTAAAGTTAGGGTTAGGTGTAGCATTAATTAGCGAAAGCAATCATTTAGTCAATGGAAAGTCCACACCAGAATACTGAGACAAATGTGTTTAAAAAAAAAAAAAAAAACTGTACGTGATTTTTTTTACCTAAAATCTACACACATCTGACCTAAGCTGCTATCAAGAATAAACTCGAGGCAAACGAAAGGTTATGACCTCTGTGTTTGGACACACTGCAGAGGAATGTAGCAAATGGGCTCACTGCTGACAGTTCTGGAGAAAACTCAACACTTAAAAATCAAACAGGGGAAGCTTATGCAGGATGAAGGCCCTTAAAGGTCCCCTGTCACAGTTCAGGCTGTGAAGGCCAAAAAATACTGATTGTGAAATGCTGCTTTTAAAACATCTCAACAGCCAATCAAAGTCACCCTGTCCTCAAACCTACCCCAACCCATGACCTCCACTGATATTCAAATTACTTATTTTTAAATGGATATCGTTGCTACCGAATGCTCACAATACATACACACGTAATTTGGAAATGTATCCACGAAACAAACCAATCTGAGCCTACGCTGCGTTAAGATATCGCAGTTAGCCTACAGTGGGGCAAAAAAGTATGTAGTCAGCCATTGATTGTGCAAGTTCTCCTACTTAGAAAGATGAGAGAGGTCTGTAATTTTCATCATAGGTACACTTCAACTATGAGAGACAAAATGAGAAAAAAAAATCCAGGAAATCACATTATAGGATTTTTAAATAGATTAATTGTAAATGATATATAACAAAATGGTTGAGTTTGGAGTATGACAGTTTGAGGCTGTGGACAGGTGTCTTTTATACAGATAACGAGGTCAACAGGTCCCATTAACACAGGTAACGAGAGGAGGACAGAAGAGCTTCTTAAAGAAGTTACAGGTCTGTGAGAGCCAGAAATCTTGCTTGTTTGTGGGTGACCAAATACTTATTTTCCACCATAATTTACAATTCAATTCTTTAAAAATCCTACAATGTGATTTCCTGGATTTTTTTTCTCATTTTGTCTCTCATAGTTGAAGTGTACCTATGATGAAAATTACAGACCTCTCAGCTTTCTAAATAGGTGAATTTGCACAATCAGTGACTGACTAAATACTTTTTTGCCCCACTGTATTACACTGCCCTGCTGCCCAGTCTATTGATGATATTTGGATCTTGTACACTCAGCTACCTCATTCTTGCAAAACACCCAGATACACCTCTGTTAAAAAGCAAATCCCAATAAAGCTAGAATTTTTTGATTATTACGTTGTCTCCATAATACAGGTATGCGCAGTTTAACATCCGCATTGCCTTCTGTGATAGGACAGTGACCAGACATTACCAGTCTTTTTAGATGTTATTTTTAATGTAGTGGCACCGTCACACTTAGTGCGCTACCTTTTTTATCTAAACCCTCCGAAAACTCCCTGTCTGCTTCTGCTTTCTTTAATTTCCCTTCTCTTAACGTGTCAGAGATTTCATTGTGTCTTTTTCACATCGTCAACTTAAAAAAAACAAAAGACACGGACAAAGATTACTGCGAAAAGCTAGTTTGTGTTTTTGTGGGCATGAACAGACTAGGATGCACTTAGATAAACAAGTAAACAGTTCCATACAGTAACTGTGAGGTTTATCACAATCATCCTCCAGCATCATTCTCCACCAGATATTTTCTTTAATAGCCATGTTTCCACAGACAGCGTGTTGCTTGTCATATAAATTCTTGTGCTGTGCTACTCATTTACGTCATTTAGCAGATGCAATTATCTAGAGCAACTTACAATTGATATAGTTTTACAATCCAAGCAATTGTGGGTTAAGGGCCTTGCTCAAGAACCCAACAGTGGCAGAGGTGGGATTTCAACCATGGACCTTTTGGTCCATAGTCCAGCACCTTAACCGCTAAGCTACCACAGGATGAGCTGTTTGCCTGACAATGGAGCTCTGATTGGCAAACAGCCTTTGGTTGGATGGATGTTAAACAGAGAAAACCTGTACATGTCAAAATTTAAAATTAACTGTTAGCTTAACATATCTTGCTAAACAGCACTTAGTAGTAAAGTCTAATTTACTTCTGGCTGCTGTCTTGGCTATTTCATAAGTGATGCTGTTAATTTTGAAAAGGAAGAATCAAAAGACTCTTACAGAAAATAGCTTTAGATGTAGACAGAGAAAGACTCTGACTGACATCATGACATCCTGACCCACATTCTCCATCACTATTATCATTCCACCATCTGAGTTTTAACATAAATCTACTATTGTTTCTTGAGGAGTCTATAAAATTGAAATGAGAGATTTTCATGCATATCTTGACACTGTGCGCCAAAAACGACAACTACTACTTTGCAAGTTTTTTAATTTTCAGTTTATTCATTCATTCATGGTCTTACTTGCTTATTCCAGTCAGGGTCATGGGAGAGCCGGTGCCTAGCTGGCGACACAGGGCACAAGGAAGGAACGCAGGGCGCCAAACCATCGTAGGGCATATACACTCACACACACTAAGGGGTATTTTGGAAACACCAATTAAGTTAATATGCATGTGGGAGGAAACCAGACTACCCGGAGAAAACCCACACGAACACGGGTAGAACATGCAAACTCCACACCCAAACTCAAGGGGCAGGATCGAACCAGGGATCTCGGAGCTGTGAGGCGGCAGTGCTAACCACTGCACCATCCTGCTGCCCTTCAGTTTAAGAGTGTTTTATTTCTTGAAGAAAAAAAAACAATAAAAGGACTCGCCCTGCACTCAGGGTTGTATAAGATACTTGCAATCCATTAAATATTCTCTAGAAAGTACATGTCTCATAAACATAGTTAATAATAAGCTTTTCAAGGGCATGGTAAATCTCGGATAATATCGATATAATTTTTTTACACTTAGTACCACAAAGGCCACTGACTTTTATGTCAACACACAAAACATTACCCCCGGTCAACACTGTAACAGCTGTATGAAACAGCTGCTCTGGCCCCAAACAATGCCCTCATAAAGCTGTCCATCTAAACGCCTCTGAAAACACACACATTCTTTCTGTATTTCTCCTGCACACACATTTTAAACAGACTGCACCCTCTCTCCAAAACTTACACTGCTCCAGAGTATTTACAAGAGAAACTGAACATGGATTATAGTTTTTCAAACATCTCTGATATCACAGGTTAATTCAAAGCCATGTCTACTATGCTGTGGTATTTAAACATGGACAATGGGACTGTGGTAGCCTAGTGGGTAAGGTAGTGGACTATGAACCAGAAGGTCCAAGGTTCAAAACCCACCTCTGCCAAGCTGGCACTGTTGGGTCCTTGAGCAAGGCCCTTAACTCACAATTGCTTGGATTGTATAAATTGTAAGTCGCTCTCAATAAGGGCGTCTGCTGAATGCTATAAATGTAAATGCTGTAAATTTAAATAATGGGAAGATCAAAATATTTATTGTTAAACCACTACTCAATTGACAAACTGTTTAAAGGACGCTCTTCCATTCAATTGATGTAAACAACATTCTGGACTCATTGTCCTCGATTACAAAGGTTAAAATCCTTGGGTCAACAATGTTATGATATCACTGTATCAGAGCACAGACATACCATGTGACACCCTGGTGTGGTGAGCAGTCTATTGATACAGTACTTATTATTACAGAAGCTGAACTAGCATTACTCTACACTTCAGGTTGAACCACCAAATAAAAAGCTTAGGGAGTTGTGACATCTACAGCTCTCTGGATAGTTATTATTAGAGATGCACCTCTCTTCAGAAACTGATTCCTATAACTGGGTATCAGCCGATACTGACTGCCAATCTGAATTCATAGGGTTGGTGTTTGTTTTTCGCCATGTCTACATGACTGCAACTAAAGCAAAAGGGCAATGAGAATTGAAACATAAGAAAATTCACAAAAATTAAAAACAAGTTGAAGTATTACAAAAAAGGTTTATTATTAATACTTTAATAACATAGTAAAATACCTCCACATTGCACTGGATTGCTGTTAGACAGCCTGAATCATGCTGCTTCATTTCGTTTAAACTGAGGATTTTTGAACTTGCGCACCATTATTATTCATTTCACATTGAGCACAGTATTTCAATAAGTTTAATTTAAGTAAAACATTTTATCCTACATAAAACTGATCATAATGCAAAAGAACGAAAGAGTTGTTCACCCAAAGAAGTGCCTGTTTTTATTTTGCAAACTTTTCACACTTTCTTTATTTCCTGCAACGTGATTATGTTTATGACGTTTTGAATAACAAGCTTAAAATGAAGAGTGTGGCTAAGAGATGGTACAGAATGAGTATCAGACACATCTGGTTGATATTAAGTTGATTTGCTTAACAAGGCCAGTACCAAAGTTGATCTTATCCTTATTAGTCATCCCATGTATGAGTAAGATCAGTGCAACACCATTTCATTTATATCATAAAAGACATTCATCCATTACTTTTACTAATAGACTATTATAGTAAACATTACCCAGATTGTTGGTTCAACTGAAAAACAGTGGTTCCTTGGTTCTTGACCACCTCGGTACTCGTTGAATTCGGTACTCGTTGAATTCGGTTCTCGATGCGTTTTGACCAGAAATATTTGTCTCAGTTCTCGTGGTTAAAGTTGTATGAGCCGCGTGACTCGTTTCAGCCAAAACAGATTCCCAACAGCCCTTACTGAGTAAGTGGTTATTGTGGTCATTGTGTTTATCTTTATTTTTACATCTACAATACTGTATTCTTAGTGCAAATAAGTCCCCATGGGTCCTAAAATGATTAGTAATGACAGCCAACCAAAAGGAAAACTGGTTTTCAGGCTGAGCAGTTAGCAGTTTTGCTTTTACTTGTCACTTTCAACCCATTACTCACTAAATTACATGAGATTTTCAACACTTTATTATAAAATTAGCTGTGTGTTAATACGTTTGGCCATCTGTAGGTTAATGTAAGTGTTTTAAACATGAACCTACTTATGATTACTTATCATACGCTCTATGACACAGTATAGACTCCTCATCAGTATAAAATAAGCAGTGTAAAATCATCTTTGTGTTAATGATTTTGGCCAACTGTAGGTTAATGTAAGTGTTAATATAATAACATAAAAAAACATTTTAATGTGTAATAGGCTCTGCTATGATAGAGTATAGACTATATTAAACTCCGGTTCATAATACATTGAACTTATGATGGATTGGTCAAAACATATCCCCTTCGTAAATCAGGGAGCACCTGTACAACACAACTCCATTAATGCATATAACACCTTATACAATGTGGATTTTCTGGGGTTCGGAACGGATTCATTCAATTTACATTATTCTTTATGGGAAAAATTCTCTTGGTACTCGTCATTTTCGGTACTTGATAAGCCTCCTGGAATAGATCGACGACGAGAACCCAAGCAAAATGTTAACAAATGTTAAACCTTGTCAAGTTTTATTTCCTGGCTATACAGACATTAAGCACACACCTTCTTCCTGATGAAAGTGTTTTTCAGACCTTTATAAGAGCCTGCTTTCTGCCATGCAATCTGTCCAGCCTTTATTATGCATTTTCAGTGTGAGAGATTTACTGTGCCTTCTATTTTTAGGGTAAAAAAAAAAGCCTGTGAAAAGGCTGGGAAGTCACTTGAGCAGAAACCCCAGCAAGAAGGCAACTGCATGACAGAAAGAACAAAAAGCAAGAGAGAAAGGATGAGAAAAAAAAAGAATAGGCGAGCAGACTGCAATAAAGTGCTTTACCATTTCCACAGCATTCTCTAGGCATTTGTTGCCCTTTCCCCCCCGCATAAAGACATTTCAAAACCAACATTTTCAGCCACACTCTATAGTTCGAGAAGATGTGTTACCAGTTTTGTACAGGCTTCAAACAAAATGTGCAATCAGTGCCAAAATCGAAGCAGGCTAATAGGAGAGAACAGTGACAATGTGTTAATTATGAATAAGCCTGTAATGTGCCTACTGATAATTATTACATGTATGGACTGTTCTCTTATTTATACGAGAAAGTGTTTATGATGTTTATCACGTCTTAAATAACACGCTTCAAGTGAAGAGGAACAGTGAAAAAATTATTACAGTAAGCAGTAAGGGAACCTTCCAAAATTATAGCATATAATACTCCATGTGACAGGAAATATCTCAGAGATCTGTGGTGTCATCACACAGAAATAGATATTCAATATTTAGTGGCAAAACCCCACAACAACAAATATAACACCAGCCTTAGCCCTCACTTTTTAAAAAAGAATGACTTGCAAAGCACAGCACAAACCACAGACCACTCTGAATTCCTGACAGTTTACTCAGGCCATCCAACAGCAACGAATGTATCAACAACAGATGCAGTATTGGTGGGTCTCTCGTTCTTTCAACTATGGGGATATAGCTCAGTGGTATAGTGTGTGCTTCACATGTATGATGTCCTGGGTTCAATCCCCAGTATCTCCAAAATTATTTGGGCCTGTGGTAGCCTAGTGGTTAAGGTACTGGACTATTGACCAGAAGATCAAGGGTTCAAATCTCGCTGCTGCCACTGTTGGGTCCAAGACCCTTAATAGCATGTGCTTCGCTTGGATTGTAAGATTGTATCAACAGGAAGTCGCTCTGGATAAGGGCATCTGCTTAATGCTGTAAATGTACTTCTCTCTCTTGCTTGTTAATCACAAGGCAAAACATGTGTCGGGGAAAAGGAGATATTCTCACGCAGGGAGAAAAACTCGCTTCAGCAGAAGAGTACAAGGCTGCTTTTTATCTGCAGTACTGCTGCTGCTGCTGCATTCCCATCATGCCTGTGTATGTTGTAAGTGGCTGCCTTGTCAATCTTTCCAGGCCGGAAGAGACTACTTCCCAGTCAGGAGAAAAAAATTCAAACTGAGCCCGCCATTTTTACAGCCACCAGACACGAAGTCACCAAATCACATGGTCAGTTCTGAGTCAAGTATAGCTTTTCAGACCTTAGTGGTCCATTTACCTTTAGCACTAGCAAGGCAAATTTGAAAATAAGCAAACACTTGGTCAGGTACATAGAGAAGTTAGAAGCTTCATGATATTGGAAATAAAATGAACCATCATGAGATGTCACTACCATTTGCAAAGCCTTAGTGCAATAAAAAAGATTAAGCAGGAAATGATATATAACAAATGCAAATCACTAGAGAAGGTTTAAACAGAGTAAGTGAAAAATGCTTAACATGCCCATAAAAAATTAAGAGTGGCCTGTCTGAGATTAGGACTGCATTGTCACCTCCTTAAAACACCTTAATACCAGGTGTGCAGTTCAGGCGCATTGTTGCCACATACAAACACTGGAATATGGGGCATAGCTTACCTTTTACACACACTTACACACACGACATATTTGTTTAAAAGTTCAAGTCATTTAAATCTGGCAGGCAGTCCTAGTTAATTATCATATCCTGTCTGTAATGAAATCCCGTCTGCGTCCGTTTGACCTTGCAGTGGCGAAAGCCAAAGCCATTTCTGAGAAAGCCATTACTAAAAATAATGTCATATTATTTTTATATCTGTATCGAGATACAAATTCATTAACCTGCTTGCTAGAAAAAGCGCACACACACACACACACACACCCACTATGAATAACGCAGCAGCCCCTCAAGTCGCCGCCAATGACGGACGTCATTCCTCAACCGTCGGACGGCTTGCGTTACAAACGTTAACGGACGCCCTGACAGAAGAAACGTTGCGCTGACACACCGAATACAAACGCCAACCGTTAAAATATAAACATGAAATGTGGCAGAACCTCTCTGAGCTGGTCCAGTTCTTGTCGGACGCCGTCATATTCGCTCTCCAGCTCGTCATACTGCTGTTTGAGCTCCTGTTTCTCCTCCAGCACGGCAAGCCCGTACTCCGCAGCCTGGATCTTCTCGCGCGTGGTCTCGCTCAGCTCCCCTGTTAGGCGCGCGATCTCGGCCAGCAGCTCCTCAGTGGACATGGTTAACGGTTTGATGGAAACCTACGAGCAAAATAACGACCGGCCAAATCCAACCTGGAGAGAAGTCACCGACAAACCTGGTGTCGGGGCGCCGAATTTAATATCTTATGTTCATCTGCATGTTGTCTGGTTAGCGTTCGGTTTTTGCTAACGCGCTCTATGATTGATAATATCTCAGTTTTAGGGCAAGAAGCTGTTTTTTCTTTCATCTAACACCGCTCCATGACGGCGGAGACCTCGCCTCCTCACCGCTCCTTGCCCGGTAATGAGGGCTGCCCTCAGACTGCAGCCGTCAAATCAGAGATTGGGTTGCCAGAGTGGGTAAAATGATCCCTTAACGATTTAAAACAAACCCCAGATGCTATCTAAAGTCCAGCAAAATAGTAGACAACCCAGATTTTTTTTCTGCATTAGTCAAAATAGTGTGTTTGGGACAAAGCAGTACTATTTATAGTGTTTAAGACAAACACTGTGGTGGCCTAGCGGTTAAGGTACTGGACTCTGGACCAGAAGGTCCAGGGTTCAAATCCCACCTCTGCCAAGCTGCCACTTGAGCAAGACCCCTAACCTACAATTGCTTGGACTGTAAGATTGTACCAATTGTAAGTCGCTCTGGATAAGGGCATCTGCTAAGTGCTGTAAATGTAATGTAATGTTTCCCAAGGTTTCTTCCTATAACACTCAGGGAGTTTTTCCTTGCCACTGTCGCCCTAGGCTTGCTCAATTTGGGATTGGACGTAGTTATTAGGAGATAATCTAAACTTGTAAAGTTGCTTTATGACAATGCTCCATTGTAAAAAGCGCTATATAAATAGATCTGACTTGACTTGACTTGACTAATGTAATATTTATAATAGGACAGGAACATACCCTTGAATACCCATGCAGCAGAATATACACACAAACAAGTGATTTGTACAAAAAAAGTCTCTAACTACATCAACCGAGTTAGAACAGTCTCTAGTCCAAATGTGAGATAGCGAGCAAGGGAACATAACACTGGTAAGGTAGTCTCAGTCTCTCTCTCTCTCTCTCTCTCTCTCTCTCTCTGACTGACATATATGATTATTAAGACCTCGGTCGTTAAAGTGAACAGACTTTGATTGGATGGTCCTTAAACGGCACCTACGTGTATTTATTTATTTTTTGCTTGAAAACCAAATTCCTTGTGTGTGTTAACACTCCTGGGCGATACATCTGATTTTGATTGAAATGTCTTTTACCTTAATCTTTCCTTTAACTATTTATTTAAGCTTGATTTGTCCGCCTTATAAATAGAAAACAAACGTAATTTACCATGTGTTTTTACTGGTTTGTAAGTAGGTTCTGCCATTTTTTGTACTGGTACCGTTTTAAATCACATTTAACGACCTGTTGCTTACACTTTAAAAAGTATTCCTGTTTTGGTGGATTTGCACTATTGGTTAATAACCACTCCGAACTTGCACGTGTAACCTGTTTGCGTTTACTGCTTCCATTTAAAAAGTTATTTGCCATTGTTACACGCAGAAGATTGCGTGTAGGCAGGAAAAGTGGACCTGGCAACACTGATTGTCAACGCTGTCGGCCAAGGTGTTCGCAGGGTGAGAAAGATCCCTTCTGGGAAACGTAGTTGTACACGGATTCATGTGGACGTACGATGTTGTGGAAAAAACTCACATCCCATGAGCCATCTGGAGCAGGAGTGGTTCTCGGAAGCGCTGCTGTTTGGCAGAGTGTGACGTGGAGATAATACGGAGAAGCATATGTAGAGAGCGCCATCTATAGACTAATAATGTGATGCTGCAGACCACAACCGCAGTGTCGGTTCGCTCACAACGCGAGTGATGATAAAGGTTCAGCATTAAACAGGGATAAAATGACAAATATATTATTTACCAATATACTTTAAAAACAAACTATCGAACTGTGTTTCTCCCTCCAAACTGCTGTATTAACGGTTTGTTAAAATCAGCGAGGGGTGGCACGGTGGCGTAGTGGTTAGCGTGGAAGCCTCACAGCTCCAGCGTCCCCGGTATGTGTTCTACGATGGATTGGCGACCTGTGCCGCCGGCTAGGCATCGGCTCTCCCGCGACCCTGACCAGGATTAAGCGGATATAAGACGAATGAATAAATCAATAAAATCAGTGACTCATCTGAACCGAGCGCGCAAAATGAAGCAATTGCTCCTAAGTGATTCGTTGTTGTTTTTTCAGTTTGCACTCTAAATTGAATCACTGTCTATTGTAAGGATGCAGACTGTTAGATTGACTTCTGTCAGGTTAAAAACAGTCACAAACCTGTAAGAGCATTTAGGCTACACACCGGCTATGCTCTAGCTAAGCGACTGGATAAAACCGCAGAGTTGCAACATATTTTACGCAGCAGGGAAATAACAAGAATTGGATGGCAAATTGTGCTGGATTTCAAGAACAAATTCGTAATATTTCATGAACAAACTGCATAAAAATAAGCTAAACACAATTGATTAAGGGATTTAACACTAAAGAGGGCGTTACTCTGCCGTTGATGAGAAATGAAGTACAAATTAACGCTAAAGATTTTTCGTCGACTGCAATCCTTTTGGTTTTGCAAACCTATCTAATACATTTGCTAGTTTTATGAATGCCATTGCTTTCGTCTGATATGTACTAAGCGGTTGTAAGTGGCTAACCAAAACATATCTATTAGCTATCATTACCTTGTTTGTAGCGTGGCTGACTTTCTTTTAAATATTTGCGGATGTCCATTACTCCATGCAAAAAATAAATAAATAAAAAACATGAAAGAAGCTGACTCTCACTGAAAGCGTTAGCCACTCAAGCTTTTGGAAAGATGCTGCGACATTACGGGAAATGTAGTTCTTGTAGTTCAGTTGCATCACCTGTCCTGTAGTGCTGCTCAGCAATCCAGGATAAAAATGGACTTTTTTGGGGCACATGCCCCAGTAATATAGGTATATGAGTATACAGTGCTGAAACTGTCACCAAGGGGCTTAAGTTACTATCACTTTAGTCAAGCAAGCGAATCATTTTTTATCGCGGGGGGCATTTGTCAGGAGCTAGGTCTCTTTATAAGGGCTTAGAATTATCTTCAGGTCTTCCCAATCAGTACACGGGACTCCATGCTTGTAGTCCTTGGCGTGACATAAGTCGTGGTATGCATTTCCCTAATGTAGTCAAAAGCCTCTCATAAGAGTGTAATGCTGTAACAACAATAATAAAATCAATATCTAATGTAAAACTAAAAGTGTAAGCTTTAAACCAGAAGATGAATAATAAAATTATAAATACAGTGTGCTGCAAGTTTGTGAAACCCTTTAGAATTTTTCTAGATTTCTGCATAAATATGACCTAAAACAACATCAGGATTTTTCACACAAGTCCAAAGGAATAAAAAGAATCCAGTTAAACACAATGAGAACAAAAATAATTAACTTGGCCATTATTTATTCAGAAAAAGGATCCAATATTACATATTAGTGAGTGGCAAAAGTATGTGAAAAACCCTGCTTTCAGTTATCTTGTTGTGGGACCCTCTCTGTTAAGCATAGCAGCACTAAACTTTTCCTGTAACTCTGGTGATCAGCCCTGCACAACCGGCTTTGGAGGAATTTTATATAACCAATCCCCTTCCTCCCGTACCAGAACAGCTTACCAAAACTCTGGGAATGTTGGTTTTGTTTCCCTCCTTCATTAACTGCTCGCACAAAAGAAAAGGAAAAAAATGGTTTCTTCCATTTCCTTGGCCCCCTTCCCCCTTTCTCTATTTCTTCCTTTCCTTCCTTTTCCTTTTCCTTCCCAAATCCAAATAACCATTAACTTTTAGTTTTCTTAACCATTCTTTGATAGAATGCTGTGTTGCTTAGGGTCATGTCTTGCTGCATGACCCCACCTTCTCTTGAGATTCAGTTTCATGGACAGATGTCGCTGACATTTTTCCTTAGAATTCTCTGATATAATTCAGAAATCATTGTTACTCAATGATGCAGCCCATCCTGGCCCAGATGCAAGCTAAACAGCCTAAACATGATCTACCACCACCATGTTCACAATGGGATACGGTTCTTATCTGGAAATGCAGTGTTTTCCTTTGGTCTCATCCGTCTGCAAAACCTTCTTTTCTTCCAATAGCCTTCTGCATGTCCACGTGATCTTTAGCAACTGCAGACGAGCAGCAATTTTCTTTGTGGAGAACAGTGGCTTTCCTCCTTGCAACCCTGCCATTTCACACCATTGTGTTGCGTGTTCTTATGGTGGACTCATAACATTAGCCAATGTGGAGAGAGGCCTTCCATTTGCTTAGAAGTTACCCCTGGGGTTAATTTATGACCTCACCAACTATTATACACCTTGCTCTTGGGGGGTAATCTTTGTTTGGTTGACCCATCCTGGGGAGGGTAGCATGATCTTGAATTCCTCCATTTGTGCACATCTGGTCTGACTGTTGATTAGTATTGGGGATCATTTTCCCTCCTCAATAAACAAATGAACAAAGGTGACATATTTTTTGTCTCATTTGTTTTTTAAAAAAACTGGTTCTCTTTATCCTACTTTACGACTTGTGTGAAAATCTGATGATGTTTTAGGTCATATTTATGCAGATAAGATACCAAGGTTACCCTGTAACACACAACATATTACCTATAACTTCTCAAGTAGGTTGGGTCCCTTTTTGAGTCGGTCTTCCTCATCAAATTTAGGGAGTTTTTATTGCCACTGTCGCCATAGGATTACTCAGTTGGGGCTGTTAGCCTAGATAGTTGTTAAGCTGCTTTGAGAATGCTCTGTTGTAACAATCACTACATAAATAACTTTGACATTGCCATTGGAGCAAAATGACCAGATTGGGCTTTTTCATTTATTACACTGATATTTACACTTAACTTAGTGTCTTTGCGATCTCAGTTTTACAATCTTTGGTTGCTACATCTCATATCTGGGTGCATGAGTGGTCAGTGGAGCATCCAGCTGTGTGTATTTATTTAAAATATACCCCAGAATGAAACACCAAAGAACAAGTTCATAGTTAGAAAACATTTCAATATTTATTGCAAAATATTTTGTACAGTAAAACTTAACAAAAAGAAACAGGAATGGACAGTAAGGCCAACATTAGAATGTCGCGTGCTGAACTGTACAAAGATCAACAGTAACACATGGTTGCTTAAATAAACTGTAACTAGTAATCTTGAGCATAAACTTTCAGAGCTGATAGCTTTATTGCCCTTAGGTGTCTGCTGCAAACTCAAAAGTAATTCACATTTAATTCTAAATTATGGACATGCCATATAAACGTACGGATAAGTCTAACATAAGATTACTATAGTACTTCCCATACTAGGTGGAATAACAAACTCCTTTCTGAGCCATTACACTTGGTAAATTCCACCTGAATTGCAAACTAGAGACCATTTCTATACACACTGACGCATGTACTGCAATTACCAACAAGACAATGAGCAAGCTTCGAAATATGTCAAAAAGAACTCCTTCATACCATGACATTGGATCTTATGGAACTGGCTGTATAAGAATTTCCACAGCCAGAGCTGAATATGGATTGTAAGCAAGTTCTATATATCTTTGCTTTGAATTAGATGTTATCAGATTGTCCTTTTGGAACTAAAACGAAGCAGAAAATTCCAGTTTATCAAATTATATATATAAAATAAAAAACAAGCTCTCAAAAATTCAGGGTCATTTATGAAAACGGATCAATTAAATAATTCTGGACATAAAGACTGCTCGTGCGACATTTCTGTAGCACAATGCAGTACATTTGGCACTGATATTACTCTTCACGTTGCTAGCGTGCTGAAGCTGTGATGCAGCAGGATTACGGACATTCATATATACATCTTAGTATCGCCAAGCCCAAAGCCCGAGTTCTGCAAAATACTTCTTTTGCTCGACATGGACTATGATATAAAATAAAATTAATTACTGTAATACATACAGTAAGCCCTTCTGGAATAACACAGGATGGGTTTGCGCTGTACGAAGCATTCAGTGATTCACACCAGTTACCCAGGTTGACGGAAGTCAGATTGATAATGGTAAGACTGTTCAAGTGCGCACATGTTTTCCGCTCCAATCCGATGCAAAGACAGAAACCATTAGATGCAAGACTGAAGGCATACAGTGGTTTGTCCTGTCCAGTAAACAGTGGGAGTGCAGAACAGTTTCTTACCACATCAGAAAATGAGGCAGCAGTCTTCAACAGTTGATGTCCATTATAGTTGAACACACATTCAGGAAAAAAGTTCTGGTACATTGGGACAAACAACCAAAACAAATGAACAAGTCTCAGATTGGGTGTACAGTTCTTCTCCCAGAGCTATGATAACCAGATGAATTAGGACACCAAACCTGACCTCACATTCATTCTTACCTTAAACAAGGAGGAGAGATCTCCCATTGTGACACCCAAGTGTTAAAACAGCATTAATGGGGATTTCATTGTCTTCTCTGTAGTTAAAGCTGAAATCCGTTTGGATTAAATGTGGCTGCTTCACATTTACTTTCCTTCACGTGTGTGTCTCATATTTATGGAAATATTTTCCTTTGTAAATGGGCCCTTCGATAAAAGTAAACAAGTAAATGACCTTTTTTAAACTCTGTTCTGCTCACATGAACACAACGACCAAACAAATAAATTAACACATAGTGCTTAAGTTTCATCTCTCTGCCCCCTTCATTTTTGACCTTGAGGCCAAGCTGAAAATGAAAAAGACCGATGGCCTCATAACATCACAAATGTAATCCATGTCACGATATATCACATAGATAATATGCATATCAGCATGCATTGTACATCCCTTGCTTGTGGAAAGCTTTTGGGGTCTACATGAAGGGGTAGAACTGTATATCACCCCTTAACAAGCAATAGTGTCTCGTGTTGCAATGTGACCGTGAACAGCTTGACACTGCAGTGTGTAAGACTTCCGCGTAGCATCCTGCTGTAATGCGTATCCACGGGGAGCTTCATGGGTTGTTAGAAAGAACAAAATAGTGTCGGTCTGTAAACGTCGCAGAGCTACGCAAAGAAAGTCAAACGGAAATGAGTAAATCTTACAGAATGCAGCATTTGAGGAGTTTTCTCTGAGGAGAGAGAGGATGCAGGAATAATGACTTGTTTCATGTCAGACTTGACAATGAGGTTTGTGTGTGTCTGAGCACACACACACAGACTCACACCACACCCTCTCTCAGCCATCTCAACCACATGACGTGTGCGTTGGTCCTCCTCGGTAATTCTGTATGAAGTCCAAATGAATGAGTATGGTCTCCATTTCGGCGATGATGACTAGTTACCTCCCACCGCAACTCCACTTCTACTTCAGTGTGCCTCGGCTGTCTTGGAGAAACGAGGAGGCCCTCGCAAGAACCATCTGCCCGTGTACATGTATACGTGTGTACATCAGACGAACAGCTGGATTCTCTCGCGGATGCTCTGCCGGCATATAGGGCACGTCTTGAGGGAGGAGCTACACTCTACGCAGGAGGCATGGCCACACTGGAAGACCAGCTTAATCTGGTTATCGATGCAGATGGGGCAGGTGATGCGCTCCTCCATCTGTCTGTAGCGGGACTGCAGCTGCTCCAGCAGTTGGTGCTGCTCCGAGTTGTCGGAGTTTGGACTACTGTCTACCTCTGTTTGGTCTGTGCGTGACAGAGATGTAGAGAAAGTGACTGTATTAGTATGCTAGAAATTCAAAAGGTATACACCATCAGAGATAAATACAGTGGTATCTCGGTTCTCGTTGTTAATTCGTTCCAAAAGGCTTGTCAAGAATCAAAAACAACGAGTACCAAGCAAATTTTTCCCATAAGGAATAATGTAAATGGAATTAATCCGTTCCAGACTCCCAGAAAATCCACACTGTATAAGACATTATATGCATTAATGGAGTTGTATTGTACAGGTGCTCCCTGATTTACAAAGGAGATATGTTCAGACAAATCCATCATAAGTCAAATGTAACATGAACTGGGGGGTTTAATGTTTGGAGTATCATAGCGGAGACGAGGCTGAAGTTGGCTTCTTATTCGCATTTTCCGGTCCACCTTAAATGACTGTAGTTACATTTGGCGCCTGTAGATGGAAATTCAGCCTCATGATAAGTAATGATCAGTAAAGTTAATGTTTAACCTACAGATGGCCAAAGTCATTAACACAACGCTTATTTTATAATAAAGTGTTGAAAAATCTCACGTAATTGAAAAGTAAAAGCAAAACACTTGCAGTGGCTAGCATAGCTGCTAACTTGCAGTCTGTGTTCCGGAGCATTCAATTCCTGTTTTACTTTCGGTTGGCTCTTGTAAACTAATCTTTTTAGGAAATACGGAGACTTATTTGCACTAAGAATACAGCACTGTACATGTAAAAATAAAGAAAAACACGATAAACAGAGCAGAGAAAAAATATAAAATATAATATAAAATAATAAAAAAAAATTTTTATAATATAAATTGGCCTTCTTTGAGTAAGGCTATTGTGAATCTGAATCACTGTGTACTGAATCGTGAAACGTAAATCATGAACCAAGTTTTGGCTGAAACTCAAACAAGTTTAAGTGTGCCGAGTACCAAGCGTCCGACAAGAACAGAGACAAATTTTCCTAGTCAAAATGCATCGAGAACCGAATTCAACGAGGTGGTCGAGAACCGAGCTACCACTGTACCTAGGAAAGCATCAGAAACGTAAGTTCTCATAATACACTGATCAAATACTCAAAAAAAGATACCTTGTCGGATTTTCTTGGTGATTGTAACCTGGCATTTGATGCATTTCTTCATTCTGTGAGCGCATTCTAAAGAGAACAGATGGTTAAGAGAGGTTGTGAGATCATGTCAGCTGATGTTCCCTTGTTCACGCTACAAGCTTTCAAACACCCAGGTTTTTCTACTTTGTTTTGAATCTTAGTTTTGGAGATGGCCCATGTGAAATGGTAAAAATTCTGATTTTAGAACCTTTCTGATACTGGTTCTGATCAGAAACCTTGAATTCAATACCCCTGCCAAACACCAATATCAGTAGTCTTCCCAAAATCTTCTAATTTGTCCAATTAACATGACATAATACGAATGAAACGCATTTACTTCACAAGAGAAGTAATCATATAACCATAGTTTACAGAATTATTTGGATTTCACTGAAGAAATCAAATGATGGGTTTCCCAAGAATCAGGAAAATCTCAGCATTAACTACAGTGGTGTTTGAAAGGTTGTGAACACTTCAGAATGTTCTACATTTCTGCATAAATACGAACTAAAACATCATCGGATTTTCACAAAAGAACTAAAAGTAGATAAAGAGAATACAAAGAAATCAGGCTTGAGGGCATGCACTGTTGTATTTAAAGAACAGGGATCTATCAAAGTCTGACTTTCACAACACATGGAAGTACACACTTTATTAGGTACACCTGTTCAACTTCTCATTAATGCAAATATCTAATCAGCCAATCACATGGCAGCAACCAATTCATTTAGACATGGAGACATGATTAAGACGCCCTGCTGAAGTTCAAGCTGAGCATCAGAAGAAAGGTGATTTAAGTGACTTTGAACATGGCATGGTTGTTGGCGCTAGACAAGCTCGTTTGAGTATTTCAGAATGTGCTGGGTTACAAAACCAAAGAGTTTTGGCATTAAGGCTTAAACATTAAGGCATTTATTGGGAACCGCTGCCATTTATCTCTGTGAAGTAAAGCTATACTTCTTTGTTTTCCTAATCCCATCTGTGCTAGAATGTTAAGACATTGGAATTCCAACAAATGTTTGTCTTTCTTGGCCCAGAAGGCAGCATATTACAGGCTCATACTATAGCCTCGGCAGTTCCAATTTCACCAGCTCTCTTCAGCTAAACAGTCAATATGCTATGACTCCTACAGGAAATCCCAGACGGTTGTGGGTGGACAATTCTCTCAAAAACCTCTTAGAGCAGCTTGACTGGATTAAGGTTGGGTGTAGAGCTTAATTTGTGAGACCTCTAAACTGCGCTCTGGCACCTGTGAGCTATAGTCCGACACCTCTGCATAACCAAAAGATGAAGCACAACAGAACTGATTATGCAACGAATCCCTATGTATTGTGCAAAAGTCTTAGGCCACCACTTGATTTGATGTTTTAGCAACGGTATAATAAGCATATATAATTTCTCAGTCTCCTTATTAAGACACAAACAGATAACACAGGAAATATGCAGACAAAAAAAAAAAAACCCACAATTTTCATAACAAAACGACTCTTCAGCAGGCAAAAAATCAGTATTTGAATGTGACCGCCCCTGAAAAAAAATAATCCTTTCATGGCTGCTACCCTTCCATAAAAGAACCAAAAGTCCAATAACTTCTTTGGGCTGTAGAAAGAAGCGTCAAATTGGCATCCAGATGAAGCTTTTTTTTTTTGTTCAGTTTTTTAATCCTACATGAACCATTTCCCTTTATTTTCTGATTGTATCCTATTCAAAAGACTGAGAATATAATTATATATGACATTATACCATTGCTAAAAATAAAAAATCGAATGGTGGCAGGGCGGCCTAAGACTAATGCACAGTAATTTTACGTTATATTATCTGTCTGGAATAAATGAACCTTTTATTTACAACCCATCATAGTGCACTACATTATCCATTAGGAAGCTGCTAAAAAAATTCTAAAATGACATAAGGAGCCTTGTGTCTTTTCACTTTGATTAACTAAAAGTCCAACTAAAACATCCACCAATCTATTAGAAGCTACACGTAACTGGCATTGGCGCCACTTTACCACAGCAAAGAAAGTATTTTCAAAGTCCAAGAGTACAACTGATGCCACTTAGCAGACACTCTCATCAGAGAGGTTTTTAATAACTGATACAGTCTTACAATCCAAGCAATTGTGGGTTAAGGGCCGTGCTCCAAGAGCCATCAGTGTCAACTTGGCAGAATGTGGGATTTGAACCAAGGACCTTCCTTCTCGTCCACAGTCCTTTGTTAAGGAAGAAAATGTAAATTTTATCCTTGCCCAAGTTTTGGGGTCACACACACACACACACACACACACACACACACACACACACACACACACACACACACACACACACACACACACACACACACACACACACACACACACACACACACACACACACACACACACACACACACACACACACACACACACACACACACACACACACACACACACACATTGTGCAAGTTCTCCTACTTAAAAAGATGAGAGGGGTCTGTAATTTTCATCTTAGGTACACTTCAACTATGAGAGACAAAATGAGGGGGAAAAAAAGAAATCACATTGTACGATTTTTAAAGAATTTGATTGTAAATTATGGTGGAAAATAAGTATTTGGTCAATAGCAAAAGGTCAACTCAATACTTTGTAACATAACCTTTGTTGGCAATGACAATGGCTTAAGCAGGGGGACACGCCTGGCACTGCAGGGTCTGAGTCCTCTCGGCGTAGTGTGTTACTGATGGTAGCCTTTGTTACTTTGGTGCCAGCTCTCTGCGGATCATTCATCAGGTCCCTCCGTGTAGTTCTGGGATTTTTAATCACCGTTCTCATGATCATTTTGACCCCACGGGATGAGATCTTGCGTGGAGCCCCAGATCGAGGGAGAATATCAATGGTCTTGTATGTCTTCCATTTTCTTACAGTTGCTCCCACAGTTGATTTATTCACACCAGCCTGCTTGCCTATTGTAGATTCACTCTACCCAGCCTGCTGCAGGTCTACAATTTTCGCCCTGGTGTCCTTCGACAACTCTTTGTTCAACAGTAATATATATATATATATATATATATATATATATATATATATATATATATATAAACTGTTCTGAGAGCTCGTGTCTGTTTGTACAAGCTCCAATACCTCGTCCTTTACAAAGCAAGCACTGCTTGAGTGACTGGGCCATTCCATTACACACAGCATTCATCTTTCCCTTTTAATTGTCTCTCCCATAGTTGTGGTGTAGTGTTTGTGGAGTCATTAAAAGTAATCCCTTTTTCGTGTCCAAAAACATGACTGGCCTGTATGTGTGAAGCAACAATTTTAAGCCTCATATGCAATTACATTTGCAGTTGTGGCTATATGACCAACAATATCCAAGTACTCTTTTCTTCAGTAGTGGAAATCATTGTTTATGACAGGTTACTGACAGAGTTGGTGTCAGTGGTGCTTTAGAGAGCTTAGTGACTTGCATTAAGTGTCTGTTCGTAATGTATGTGTGGCTACTCTCACCGTCACCACTGTGTTATTACTGTAAGGTGCCAGCACTTACAACAACAAGATATATATTTCATACAAGAAAATATTTCATAGACCACAAAGACTACTAAAGAACAGAGCACAAAAAGTCTGGCTCTTTTTGAAACCTCTGAAGAAAGGTTTCAAACCATCCATTGGAAGTCGGATACCATGGGATCATTGCAGTATTCAAACTATACTGTATCATGACATGGCTCCCAACAGGGGGCAATGTTGGACTAATAGTGGATGTACCACAACACCGACAGCCTACAAGCTATTAAGGAAGTTTAAGGTAAATGTCCTTGTTTTGGTTAAAGATTGTGTGAGTAATGGATTGTAAGTTGTAATTGTTCTCTTTGTAATTCAGCTTACATTTTTTCTTTACATTAAAGCCTGTTCACTATAATTATATATACTCCACCGATACTTACCCTGTAATACCCTGTAGTTATTTACAGCTTGATCATCTTTATGCATCCTCAAGGTACTACCACCTTAAAACACGCAAGGTAACCATTTTTTGTCTGGGGAGTATATATAATGAGTGGTGTCACCAGGCCCACTTTCCTTGGGGAACGTGTCCCAGTAAAATGTTGTTGTGGACCACTAAAATATCGGCGGGAAAGAGTCGATTTTATCCTGGATCGCTGAGCAGCACTACATGACATGCCACGCAAATTCACTACAGGCACTACTTTTCCATAATGCTCCAGCATCACAACTTGAGAGGTTAACACTTTCAGTCAGTTTGTTTCTTTCAGTTTTTTGCCTGGAGTAATGGAAATAGACAAAATATTTAAAAGATAGTCAACCAGCTGCAGGCAAGGTAATGATAGCTCATAGTTACAGTGGTGCTTGAAAGTTTGTGAACCATTTAGAATTTTCTATATTTCTGCATAAATATGACGTAAAACATCATCAGATTTTCACACAAGTCCTAAAAGTAGATAAAGAGAACCCAGTTAAACAAATGAGACAAAATATTATACTTGTTCATTTATTTATTGAGGAAAATGATCCAATATTACATATTAGTGAGTGGCAAAAGTATGTGACCTTTGCTTTCAGTATCTGGTGTGGCCCCCCTGTGCAGCAATAACTGCAACTAAACGTTTCCTGTAACTGTTGATCAGTCCTGCACACCGGCTTGGAGGAATCTTATCCCATTCCTCCGTACAGAACAGCTTCAGCTCTGAGATGTTGGTGGATTTCCTCACATTAGCTGCTCGCTTCAGGTCCTTCCACAACATTTTGATTGGATTAAGGTCAGACTTTGACTTGGCCATTCCAAAACATTCACTTTATTCTTTAACCATTCTTTGGTAGAACGACTTGTGTGCTTAGGGTCGTTGTCTTGCTGCATGATCCACCTTCTCTTGAGATTCCGTTCATGGACAGATGTCCTGACATTTTTCCTTTAGAATTCTCTGATATAATTCAGAATTCATTGTTCCATCAGTGGGATGGCAAGCCGTCCTGGCCCAGATGCAGCAAAAACAGGCCCAAACCATGATACTACCACCACCATGTTTCACAGATGGGATAAATGGTTCTTATGCTGAAATTTCAGGGTTTTCCTTTCTCCAAACATAACACTTTTCTTTTAAACCAAAAAGTTCTATTTTGGTGTCATCCGTCCACAAAACATTCTTCCAATAGCCTTCTGGCTTGTCCACGTGGTCTTTAGCAAACTGCAGACGAACAGCAATGTTCTTTTTGGAGAGCAGTGGCTTTCTTCTTGCAACCCTGCCATGCACACCATTGTTGTTCAGTGTTCTCCTGATGGTGGACTCATGAACATTAACATCAGCCAATGTGAGAGAGGCCTTCAGTTGCTTAGAAGTTATCCTGGGGTCCTTTGTGACCTCGCCAACTATTACACTCCTTGCTCTTGGAGTGATCTTTGTTGGTTGACCACATCTGGGGAGGGTAACAATGGTCTTGAATTTCCTCCATTTGTTCACAATCTGCCTGACTGTGGATTGGAGTCCAAACTCTTTAGAGATGGTTTTGTAACCTTTTCCAGCCTGATCAGCATCAACAACTGAGGTCCTCAGAAATCTCCTTTGTTCGTGCCATGATACACTTCCACAAACGTGTTGTGAAAAGCAGACTTTGATAGATCCCTGATCTTTAAATAAAACAGGGAGCCCACTCACACCTGATTGTCATCCCATTGATTGAAAACACCTGACTCTAATTTCACCTTCAAATTAACTGCTATTCCTAGAGGTTCACATACTTTTGCCGCTCACTAATATGTAATATTGGATCATTTTCCTCAATAAATTAATGACCAAGTATAATATTTTTGTCTCATTTGTTTAACTGGGTTCTCTTTGTCTACTTTTAGGACTTGTGTGAAAATCTGATGATGTTTTAAATCAAATTTATGGAGAAATACAGAAAACTCTAAAGGGTTCACAAACTTTCAAGCACCACTGTATATGTTTTGGCTAGACACTTACAACCGTATAACCTACCAAATGTACATATTAGACTAAACCAAAGGCATCAGTTACATTAGCTTAAACAAATTGAATGCAATTAATAAAAATTCTATAGTGTTAATTTGACGTTCATTACTCATTCATGACAGAGTAACACCCTCTTTAGTGTTAAATCACTTTATCTATTTAGTGTTTACCAGGCTCATTTTTATGCACAGTTGTGCCCCTACGACTGACTGTCAAGCAGAGAGGTACAGCGGTGCCCCTCTAAATTGTGTATGTCACGTAGTCTAGAACCACCACTATAAATAACCCTTTCACCGCTAAGAGTAATTAAGAGGTCTTTGCATCCTCAAGGCACCTTAGAATTTAAACACTGATTCTGTGACCAAATTCAAAGAAATACATTTCCCTATTAAGACCACTGAATTGACTGTCCACACTCTATTAGATCTACACACCAAACGCGATTTTTTCATGCAATTTATTCGGACGACAGTAAATTAATTCGAGTTTCTGTATAATGACGGCATCTTCCACACCAAACGTGATTTTTCGAACAGCGAAAATGCGATGTTATTTTATACCCCCTATTTTTGCAAACTTCCACCGGTGACAGAAACTCACTGACCAATCACAATCGCTTCTGGTGTTGGCATAGCAACGACCAAGCTGGCTGATCGCATTTGAAAAATATGATTTATAAAGACAGCAGATCAGTTTTTACCCATGAAGATGGTTATAGTATGTGTACTTGCTGGAACTGCAGAGCTGATGCACTAGAGGGCACTGTTACATGTGTAATGTAGTTATCTGGGATAGTTTCTGTAGAAAGAAGAGATGAAAACACTATTCCGAAGAGAGGTAGAGAGAGCTAAAAAATTAAGTACTTTGCATGTTTGAAAATAAAACAATGGTAATGTCAGTCTCTGATCTATTTTCATCAAACATCAGCATCAAGCATCAGTGGCCATTTCAGCGAGACACACAAGGTTGCATCTATATACAAGGTTACACCAATACTAGTCATATACACACAAACACACTCAAGTCAATGCAAATTTTGCATAATCAATTAACCTAACACGCATGTCTTTGGACTGTGGGAGGAAACTGGAGTACCCGGAGTAAACCCACATGGACATGGGGAGGACGTGCAGAGTCGACACAGAATGGACCCAGGCTGCTCCTCAAACAGGCTCAGCAAATTACAAACCTGTTAGTTGTAATGTATCACGCTATAATGAAAACTGTTTACCCGCGTAACCAGTTGACCTATAATTGCTTCTAGAGGTTGAACATTGTTATTATTCTCTGAAAAGTCTGTGGGAAAACCTTAGAGAGATGTATGTAAAGACAAAAAGAGATAACATGGACGTCGGATGTGGCCAAGCAGTCGAAAACAAACGGAAATGGAATTTTATGGATGCGATGTCTTTTCTGGAGGACAGAAGGTAGTAATGCTGAACTGCTGTTGTCTTTGCTTAGAAATGTATTTTACTGCTTAACATACACAGCTGGGCAAACAAACCTGTTGCCTGTAATCAGATGCATACTGCTCTGCTTGGCATAGCATATAGTATATATTTATAGTATAAAACAGAGTGGAGTAGAGTCTAGAGTACAATGTCTAGTACGTTTTCTTCTCTGGGGAAAAAAAAAAGTTTAAACAGGTGGTGAAATTCAAGAAAAAAAAAAACGTGTCACGTGCAGTGTGTATAGTTTCAAGGCGAAGAAATCACGGCTGAATAGTTCACATTTCCGCGTCGTGCTCGGTGTGTAACGGCCTTAACACTGCCTGTAGTATAGATATGTGTGTATTTCCATGTGTGTGCATCCTCACCCTCGCAGGCGACGCTGTGCTGGCAGGGTGAGAAGAGCACAAGCAGGGCGAGCTCTGAGCAGATGAAGCACTCGCTAGGGCCTGGCGCACTGGGCATGGCTAAGTTGGTCATAGTGTTGGGTGTGGTGTGGACCCGCCTCAGGCTGCTGCTACTGCTCCCACTGGTGCCCGTTCCAGCCTGAAGCTGCTGAAGTCTGACAAATACACAAAACATGAACTTCAGTGTAATCCTTTCTGATCAGATCAAGAACTACCCCGGTCAGCTCCTTGCTTCCAGATCTCAACCTCCCACGCACACAGACGTACCTGTGTTTCTCAGAGAAGCTCCGGATGAGCTGCAACACAGCACTGTCTGTTGCAAGGTCAAGGGGACTCTTGCCTTTATGGTTAGCGTAACTGATGTCGGCACCCTCTTGAGCCAGGAAGCAGGCAATTGCAGCCCCAACATTCAGCTCTGTGTTCCCCAACAGCCCTGAGCTGCTCAGCTTTGGACATACAAATACACACAAACAGACACGTTTAGACTCCAAATTGTCAATGCATACTACTGAAGTGACTTACAATTGATACAATCTTAAAATACAAGCAATTGTGGGTTAAGGGTCTTGCTCAAGGACCCAACAGTGGCAGCTAGGCAGAGGTGGGATTTGAACCCTGGACCTTCTGGTCCATAGGCGAGTACCCTAACCCTCTACTTCGTTGGCATCATTTAAATTAGTCAGGGTTTTAAATGTACAGAAATACGGTGCTGTGCAAAGGTCTCAGGCCACCATTAGATTGTTTTCTTGGCAAACACATAAATGACCGTATTTAACATACTGTATTCTCGACAGCTGGACCCTAAAACTTGGATTTGTCACTCCATAATAATGCTTTCCACTAAACTTCATTGCAATCTTCGTAAGTTTGTGAACCCTTTAGAATTATCTATATTTCTGCATAAATATGACCTAAAACATCATCAGATTTTCACACAAGTCCTAAAAGTTGATAAAGAGAACCCAGTTAAACAAATGAAACAAAAATATTTATACTTGGTTCATTTATTTATTGAGGAAAATGATCCAATATTACATATTACTGAGTGGAAAAGTATGTGAACCTTTGCTTTCAGTATCTGGTGTGACCCCCCCTGTGCAGCAATTGCAACTACACATTTCCTGTAACTGTTGATCAGTCCTGCACACCGGCTTGGAGGAATTTTGGCCCATTCCTACGTACAGAACAACTCTGGGATGTTGGTGGGTTTTATCACACAACTGCTCGCTTCAGGTCCATCGAGAACATTTCGATTGGATTAAGGTCAGGACTTTGACTTAGCCATTCCAAACCATTAACTTTATTCTTCTTTAACTATTCTTTGGTAGAACGACTTGTGTGCTTAGGGTCGTTGTCTTGCTGCATGATCCACCTTCTTCTGAGATTCAGTTCATGGACAGATGTCGTGACATTTTCCTTAAAAATTATCTGATATAATTCAGAATTCATTGTTCCATCAATGATGGCAAGCCGTCCTGGTCCAGATGCAGCAAAACAGGCTCAAACCATGATACTACCACCACCATGTTTCACAGATGGGATAAGGTTCTTATGCTGGAATGCAGTGTTTTCCTTTCTCCAAACATAACGCTTTTATTTTAAACCAAAAAGTTCTAACAATAGTCTTGAATTTCCTCCATTTGTACACAATCTGTCTGACTATGGATTGGTGGAGTCCAAACTCTTTAGAGATGGTTTTGTAGCCTTTTCCAGCCTGATTAGCATCAACAACTGAGGTCCTCAGAAATCTCCTTTGTTCATGCCATAATACACTTCCACAAACATGTGTTGTGAAGAGCAGACTTTATTAGAGCCCTGTTCTTTATAAAAAAAAAAAAAAAAAAAAAAAAAAAAAAATGGTGCCCACTCATTTAACTGGGTTCTCTTCTAGTTTTTAGGACTTGAGACAATCTGATGTTTTAGATCATATTTATGCAGAAATATAGAAAATTCTAAAGGGTTCACAAACTTTCAAACACCACTGTACTTGACACTATAGCTTATTGTTCTTTCAGATTTGTTTTTTCTTTTTTCTTAATACTGCATACAAATTCTCTGCATCTTCTGATCATATTATAACAAAGAGGCCGAGAAATAATTATTTATACTAAAACAATGGTTTATCTAATATGATGATGGCCCAAGATGGTATTTATGGATTTTTCATGAGCAATATTGGAAATAGACTTATGCTATCTGAAAATTCACTATTGGAATAGCAGGGTGCGCAATGTACTACTAAATATACGTAAGTGCTATAGTGTGTAGCTTGAGATGCAAACCTCATGTTAGAAACAATTCAGTCTTGGTCTACACATTGTATGTTAAGAAAATGACATATAGTAGTGTTTATATGAATGTGAAGAAACTGGAATATAATGAAATGGCTTGGAATTAACTGTGAACAAGGACTGTTCAACATCAGTGCCTGACCTCATAGTCATGTTCCAAAATCTAGTGGAAAGCCTAAGATTTTAGATATAATCTCTGGGTGTTTACAAACTTTTCGCAATACAGTGTGCTCAACATAAAAGCAGTGGTGCTACCACCTCACTATTGTAAGGGAAACTGACACCTTTACATCTAGCTACATTTCTTAAGGAAAACCAATTACCGGCCAACTCCGGCAGACAGCCAGTGTTTGTAAAGATTACCTGAATGTCTAATTATCAGCGCCTATCTTATTATTCTGTGCATGAGACTACCCTTAATTAAATGCCATAATCAATGTTTATGTTATAACTGTGAACCATTACAGTAAGTAGAAAAGTACTTTCTGACACGTTTGAGCACTAGAAACTATAATCTTTCATCTACTTAGGAGTAATAAATTAATGTACATGACATCATTCTGACAGGGAATGCACATCCTCAGTGTACCCACACAGAATATGGACTTGGTGCTCAATGTGTTTTTGAATCTAAAGTTAAAAATGTCTTACAGTTTCCCTTACTATCAGCGATGAAACCTATAGTCTTATGCAAATATTGAGGTAACCCTGGTCAAATTAAATGGATAATTTCTCCAAAAAAGAGAAATTCCTAGCATCTTACAAAAATCCCTAATGGATGACCTGATATATTTTAAATAGCTTGTAAAATAGATTTTAAAACACTGAAGTTTGATTCCTATGGTGATTTAAAATCAACGAAATGTATCATTTCCCCAAGCTTTTGCATAACGCTATGTTAAGTAGTTTCTATTACAATGTGAAATACAGCAATAGCCGACAGCCTGTAAATCACTCAGCCCTAGTAAAAATAAGTTCATGTAAATAATGCCTGTCTAGCCGTAATACAAAGGTTAATAAAGGTTAGTCTTGTTTATGTGAGTATTTTGGGGGAATTGCATTAGGAAGACTAAGTGATATATGAAGGTGGTATTTTGTTTATTAAGCAATACCAATTCTGAATATATTTAACCCTCTATGTATACACACACACACACACACACACACACACACACACACACACACACACACAAAGTGAGGACTTTCCATTGATATGAATTACAATGAAGCATGCTACACCTACACATAACCTTAAAGCCTTTTCACACCAAGACACACCAATTTTTACTGACGGAAAAAATGAAGGTCCAGTTTTGAAAAAGAACACATGTATATCAGTGCAGTCCTTCACACCAAGTCCGAAACTGACGGACTGTGACGCTGTGTAAAATTTTTAATCAGAGCCTGTTCTAATTTCTGCGTTGTTCAGATGGGTTAAAATCAGGCTGACCAATCAGAGCTCGGTTGTCAGGCAGAACAGCTCATCCTGGTAACAGCAGAGCACAAGAGTTTATCGGACAAGCAACACGCTGACTACAAAAACATGCATCTTAAAGAAAAGATCTGGTGGAATATAACTGAAAGGCTGAAGAATGATGGTGATAAACCCCACAGTGACTTGATGGAATTGTTTTCTTGTTTACCTAAGTGCATTCTAGTCTGTTCATGCCCACAAAAAACACAACGATAGCTTCCTGCACTAATCTGTGCTCGTGGAGAAGTTTTTTTTTTTTTTTACACAATGTGAAAAAGACACGGCGAAATCTCCATGACACGTTAAGAGACGGGAAATTAAAGAAAGCAAAGGTGGACAGAGAGTTTTCACAGTGGTTAGACAAAAACGCATCGGACTCAGTGTGAATGTCCCACTGTGTTAAAAAACTTCTGTTTTTTTTATTGTGTAAAAATCTGAGTCGGTGTGAAAAGGCCTTTAACCTCAGTAACCTAAAGCAAGTCTTTTGGCTCTTTCAGTTTTTCAAATAAAAGTTGCCATTTTTCTAAAAAAAAATAAATAAATAAAAAAAATCAAGCAAAGTAGCGAGGACCGGAAAAATGGCCCTCACAAAAGAAAATTCCAAGCTTTCCTGTCATTGTCCAGAAATTTGGTCTTCACAAGTATAGCAAGACAATTAACACACACACACACACACACACACACACTTTATGCAGGAAAACACTAAGTGTTCACCTGGATCTCAACTTGTATTTCACTATTGGTTCTGGCCTATTGGTTCATCTGCAGAACTGTGTGTGTGTGCCTTGTCTTCCTATACATGTGAGTTGTGAGGACCAAATGTCCTCACATTGATGGGATAAGCTGGAAATTTTGACTTGAGGGCTGTTTTTTTGTCTTTGTCTTTAATAGAGGTTGTTGCTTTTTTTAAACAACAATGTCAAGTTTTATTTGAAAAACCAAAAGAGCCAAAATATTTGCTTCAGGTTATGGTTATGTGTAGCCTTACCTAGCTCCAGTAATCATCATGTCAATGGAAAGTCCTTGTCTTGCTATACTTGTGAGGACCACGTCCCTACAATGACAAGAAAACCTGGAATTTTGACTAGTGAGTACAGTTCTTCTGGTAATCACTTCTTTAACTGGGAATCTGGTAACAACTTCTTTTTTAAAATAAAAATGGCAACTTTTATTTGAAAAAGCAAAAGAGCCAAAAGACTGGCTTTAGGTTACTGAGGCTAAGGTTAGGGGTAGGTGTAGGATTAATTAGCTGCAGTAATCCTTCATGGTCAGTCATGTCAATCGAAAGTCCTCACAAGGATAGCAAGCAAAAAGTGTGTGTGTGTGTGTGTGTGTGTGTGTGTGTATACGCTGTGTCCATACTTCATCCCGCACACTCAGCATTAACAAGGAAATAAGACTTACTACAAAGCTTAACTAAGGTGTCAGCTACAATTTAAAGGTCACCCAAACAATCTTTTCAGAACCATATGTTTACCATAAGTAAAACTACATTATTATATAATAAAAAGACACAAAAATGCCTTCAGATGGGATTCACCGTAATGATCGAACCAACTGTGGTAGCCTAGTGGTTAAGGTACTGGACTCTGGACCAGAAGGTCCAGGGTTCAAATCCCACCTCTGCCAAGCTACCACTGTTGGGTCCTTGAGCAAGGCCCTTAACCCACAAGTGCTTGATTTGTAAGGTTGTATTCATTGTAAGTCGCTCTGGATAAGGGCGTCTGCTAAATGCTGTAAATGTAAACACAGGAAACATCTCCAACATCTTGTGACAACAAAGACCATTCTGTTCGCTCTTATTTGCCCCCTTGCTCCTCCCTGATTTTCTTTTTTTCCCCTTCCACTCGCTCCTGCATCAATAGCTTTGCTGTAAGCTCTCTCCACCCTCTCTCTCTTTCTTACTCGGCTGTAGAGGTTGGAGGCATCTCTCTCACTGCTGCTAAGCGTTGTGGCAAGTTGTTGGCGGCCGAGGGCCGTGTGCATGGCCGTGTCTCCCTCTTCATCCTCTGCGTTCACGTTGGCTCCCTCTGCCACCAGCAGTTCCACAAGCTGCACATGGCCCTGAGTCACTGCCAGCTGCAATGGTGTCTGGCCACGGTTATTCCGGATGTTGACATCACAGCGGCCCTAAAAGAGCAAAACGGAGCCATCATTCCAAAGCCACTTTTTACAGTGGATCTTTTTTACATCTATATACGGTCCTCTTGTTTTCCATAGTTGCAGGGTCCTTCCGCTCACAAGTATAATGTACAGAGTCACAGATAAAATGAATTAATTTCATTCACAGAATTAATTTATAAATTGGGTTGGGTATCAAAACTGGAATCGTAACCAGTTCCAAAATTCCAAGAACCGGGTACCCGTTAAAAAAGAAAAAAGAAAGAAAAAAAAAAAACAGAATTCCACTTACCGGTTCCTACTAACGCATTTTATTCTTCAAATACATGGCTGTGATTAGTGCAAAAATACAGTGGTGCTTGAACGTTTTTGAACCCTTTAGAATTTTCTACATTTCTGCATAAATATAACCTAAAACATCATTAGACTTTCACACAAATCCTAAAAGTAGATAGAGAGAACCCATTTAAACAAATAAGACAAAAATATTATAATTGCTTATTTATTTATTGAGGAAAATGATCCAATATTACATATTAGTGAGTGGCAAAAGTATGTGAACCTCTAGGATTAAAAGTTAATTTGAAGTCAGGTGTTTCAATCAATGGGATGACAATCAGGTGTGAGTGGGCACCCTGTTTTATTTAAAGAACAGGGATATATCAAAGCCTGCTCTTCACAACACATGCTTATGGAAGTGTATCATGGCACGAACAAAGGAGACCTCAGAAAAAGAGTTATTGATGCTCATCAGGCTGGAAAAGGTTACAAAACCATCTCTAAAGAGTTTGGACTCCACCAATCCACAGTCAGACAGATTGTGTACAAATGGAGAAAATTCAAGACCACTGTTACTCTCCCCAGGAGTGGTCGACCAACAAAGATCACTCCAATAGCAAGGCATGTAATAGTTGGTGAGGTCACAAAGGACTTCTAAGCAACTGAAGGCCTCTCTCACATTGGCTGATGTTAATGTTCATGAGTCCACCATCAGGAGAACACTGAACAACAATGGTGTGCATGGCAGGGTTGCAAGAAGAAAGCCACTGCTCTCCAAAAAGAACATTGTTGCTCGTCTGCAGTTTGACAAAGATCACGTGGACAAGCCAGAAGGCTATTGGAAGACTGTTCTGTGGACGGATGAGACCAAAATAGAACTTTTTGGTTGAAAAGAAAAGCGTTATGTTTGGAGAAAGGAAAACACTGCATTCAAGCATAAGAACCTTATCCCATCTGTGAAACATGGTGGTGGTAGTATCATGGTTTGGGCTTGTTTTGCTGCATCTGGGCCAGGACAGCTTGCCATCATTGATGGAACAATGAATTCTGAATTACATCAGAGAATTCTAAAGGAAAATGTCAGAACATCTGTCCATGAACTGAATCTCAAGAGAAGGTGGGTCATGCAGCAAGACAACGACCCTAAGCACACAAGTCGTTCTACCAAAGAATGGTTAAAGAAGAATAAAGTTAATGTTTTGGAATGGCCAAGTCAAAGTCCTGATCTTAATCCAATTGAAATGTTGTGGAAGGACCTGAAGTGAGCAGCTAATGTGAGGAAACCCACCAACATCCCAGAGCTGAAGCTGTTCTGTACGGAGGAATGGGCTAAAATTCCTCCAAGCCGGTGTGCAGGACTGATCAACAGTTACAGGAAACGTTTAGTTGCAGTTATTTCTGCACAGGGGGGTCACACCAGATACTGAAAGCTAAGGTTCACATACTGTTAGCCCAGATGCTGCATTAGTCGGGAGAGTATAACACTTAATGTGAACAAAGCTGAACATAGTTTAATGTCCAAAACAATGATCTAAGGACACTAAACTTCTCTTAATTGCTACTGGTCATAAATACTCTCTAGAGCTGAAATGATGAACATGTGGTTCAAAGGTAAAGTAGTGTTTTTTACGTTAAGCTTTTTTCTTCCCATTTAAACCTATAGTAAAACGCTTAATGTAAAGTTATTACTTTCCCTTTGGACCACATGTTAATCATTTCATAGGAAAATATCGGTCCACCAACAAATTCTTTATTGAAACTAGAGATGCATCAATACAATAAGTAAATTAACACTTTATAAATGGTTTACAAAGAAGGGAGTTTGTGTTTTGGAAATGGAAAGGCCAGATTGCAAACATTAACCCAATGGAGACAGTGTCTTGGGGCATTTCTAGACTACTTGTTGTACTGGGACACAGCTGTACCACTCTGCTTGCCAGTCAGTCATAGGGGCACAACTGTGCATACGTGTCTCAAACACTAAATAGATTAAGTGATTTCACAATAAAGTGGGTGTTACTCTTCCATGGCTGAGAAATGAAGAACAAATTAATACTAAGTCCTTTTTTAATTAATAGCATTCATTTTGCTTATCGTTAACATAACTGATGAACGCCGTTTGCATTAGTGGTCTAATATGTACTTTCGGTAGGTTAAACAGTTACAAGTGGCTAATCAAAATATATGAGTAATGATAGTAATGAGCTATGATTACTGTAGCATGGCTGACATTCTTTAAAATATTTGCGGATGTTCATTATTCCATGCAAAAAAGATGAAAAAAAATTCAAGAAACTAACTCTGACTTGAAAGATGTTGGGGCATCATGGGAAACGTAGTGCCTGTAGCAAATGTGCATGTTGTGTCCTGTAATCAGCAATCCAGGATAAAATCTGGGGCATATGCTCCAGTAAAGTGGGTCTGATGATGCCCCTGCTGTGTCCTGTACTGAGGCTGTACATATAAGAATGCTCATAATGGTCTAACAGTGCTCCTCTTCATAGTGCAAGTCTGATCCACAACCACAAAAGAACACTTCTGCTGCTCAATGAGGTCCGACATCTTGAGGTTCACACTTCTGAACAGTACATTTTCAAACCTGGCGGTAAACGATTGATTATTGTGTCCAATAAAAACATGAAGATTACAATTTTGTGTGTTTATAGTTTAGGCAGTTTCTGTGCGTAGTTAATGCAGAAATTCAGGTCATTTTGAAGTGTTCACAAATGTTTTCTTGTAGGCTGGGTTTCAACACGTTGCCAGACCAAATGTTAAACATTTCCTAATACAAACTATGCATTTTTTGAATCTGTCAGTGTGGTGTTGACCAGATAAAAAGGGTCAACTGAGGTTCCTTTCTTTCTGCCACCAGGGGGCACATTGGCTTTCTGCAGGCACAGCCCATGACAACACCTGGGAAACTATAATTAATGTTTTACTGCGCTGCCAAACCTGCAGGGACTCAGATGGCCCACCATTTCAACGGTGAATCAGCTCCCATTAATTTTGCCAGTGCCAGAACTGTGCTCTCCATGGACACATTAATGGGGAAGCGCTGCAAAACACTCCTGCATAGCGGTGCCTATGAATCATAGGTTACTCTGAATACAGAAGAGAGGGAATCCTGCCGAACTATGTTTAAAAGTCTGGGTCTACTACAAACATCCATTTATATCAGTTTTATTCAGTAAATAGACATTTTTTAAGCACACAGTTAAAATGGAGAATGATAGTGGTGAACTCTGGATTTCGTATAGAAAGGCTGAGAATTCACAATCTGGCGCCAGTAAGGTACCACTGTTGGGTCCTTAATCGAGGCCCCTAACCCTCAACTGTTCAATTCAAATGCAAGTCTGCAATAAAAGTGAGGCGGATGAGAAATTGTGTGAATATAGTGGCCACTTTTGCCAACAGAGTACTTACTCACATGGTACCACATGCACACACCTAACACGCCATTCAACACACACCCATCCAAGCTACACTCACCAGCCACCAGTACTGGGCTGAACCCACAGACTCAACAGATTCAACAAGGTGCTGAAAACATTCCTCAGAGATTTTGGTCCTTATTGACATGATAGCATCACACAGTTGCAGATTTGTTGACTGTACATCCATGATGCAAATCTCCCATTCCATGACATCACCAAACGTGCTCTATTGGATTGAGATCAGGTGACTGGAGGCCACCTGAACTCACTGTCATGTTCAAGAAACCAGTTTGAGACGATTGAGCTTTGTTACATGGTGCATTATCCTCCTGGAAGTAGCCATCAGAAGATGGTACACTGCGGTCAGAAAGGGATGCACATGGTCAGCAACAATACTCAGGCAGGACGTGGCATTTAAAAAAATGGTCAATTGGGCCCATTATACCACCAGGAAAGCAGGATTGATCCATGCTTTCCTGTTGTTCACACCAAATTCTGACCGTACCATCCGAATGTCTCAGAAAAATTCAAGACTCATCAGAGCAGGCAGCATTTTTCTAATCGTCTATGTCTGATTTTGGTGAGCCCATGTGAACCGTAGCCGCAGTTCCCTGTTCTCAGCTGACAGGAGTGGCATTCAGTGCAGTCTTCTCCTGCTGTAGCCCATCTGCTTCAAGACGTGTTGTACCTTCAGATATGCTTGTTTGCACACATTGGTTGTAATTAGTGGTTATTTGAGTTACTGTTGCCTTTCTGTCAGCACAAACCAGTCTGGCCATTCTCCTCTGACCTCTGGCAACAAAAGAAGACATACGGGCAAAAGTATTGGGACACCTACATATTACACTTTCAGGAGTTTTGTGGGGATTTTTTGTTCATTCATCCAGAATCGTCTTTGTGAGGCCAAACACTGGCGTTGGTACTTTTGTAAATATAGTGTGTATTAGACCACTAGCTAATATTAAAAGTCGAAGTGGTGACTTCTTTGGAGTAATGCTCTGAAATGATCTCTGAAAGCTGATTGGGAATATACTGTTTGTGTTTGTGTGTATTACCTCTTTTATGAGAATTTCAGCCACATTGTGGTGGTTGTTGAGGGCAGCTAGGTGAAGAGCGGAGAAACCATCCTCTTTCTTCACATCGACCAGCTGCCGAGCCCGTGCCAGGATCTTCTCCGTTGCTCTGAAGAGGCAAACATAAATGCTTGAGCGTCACACTGCACGTGACAAAAAACTTCAAATAAAAACATTTGTAGTGTCACAGCAGCGTCAACTGTGATTTCTCTGGTGGGAGGACACAGCACCACATTTATACAGTTACTTAGTGGGATTTCTGTGGCTTAACGATTGAGGTAGTGGACTGTGGATAAGAAGGTCTAGGGTTCAAATCCCATCTCTGTCAAGCTGCCAACGTTGGGTCCTTGAGCGAGGGCCATAAGCCACAATTGAACTGTATCAGCTGTAAGTTGCTCTGGATAAAAGTGCCAACTAAATGTAAATTTACCCACATGATACCTTTTCAATGCTGAATATAAATTTTTTTATGAGGAACTTGTATAAGAAATCAGCAATTTATTGCTGCTGGGCTCACCGGAATTAACATATAAGAAAAAGTCTGAATTTGTTTCACATACTCGCCAATACTGTTTTGCTCTCTATAATAAGCAACGGTGAATGGGGGACAACTTTGGATACAGCCCATAACTTAGGGGTGGGTATTGGAAAAGACTTCACGATACATGCAGTGGGGCAAGAAAAGTATTTAGTCAGCCACTGATAGTGCAAGTTCTCCTACTTAGAAAGATGAGAGAGGTCTGTAATTTTCATCATAGGTACACTTCAACTATAAGACAAAATGAGAAAAAAATTTCAGGAAATCACATTGTAGGATTTTTATTTAAGATAAAAATAAGAATTTAAGAAAATAAGTATTTGGTCAATAACAAAAGTTCAACTCAATACTTTGTAACATAACCTTTGTTGGCAATGACAGAGGTCAAACGTTTCCTGTAAGTCTTCACCAGGTTTGCACACACTGTAGCTGCTATTTTGGCCCATTCCTCCATGCAGATCTCCTCTAGAGCAGTGATGTTTTGGGGCTGTCGCTGGGGCAACAAGGGTTTTCAAATCCCTCCACAAATTTTTTCTATGGGTTTGAGGTCTGGAAACTGGCTAGGGCCACTCCAGGACCTTGAAATGCTTTTAACGGAGCCACTCCTTCGTTGCCAATGAGCAGTGTGTTTGGGATCATGTCATGGCTGAAAGACCCAGCATGTTCCCATCTTTAATGCTCTCACTGATGGAAGCCAGGTTTTGGCTTAAAAATCTCACGATAACATGGCCCCGTTCGTTCTTCCCTTAACACGATCAGTCGTCCTGTCCCCTTTGCCAGAAAAACATGCCCAAAGCATGACGTTTCGACCCCCATGCTTCACAGTAGTATGGTGTTCTTGGGAATGCAACTCAGCATTCTTCGTCCTCCAAACACGACGACAAAATGTTCTATTTTTGGTTTTCATCTGACCACATGATATTCTCTGGCAAATTTTAGACGGGCTGGACATGTACTGGCTCTTAAAGCAGGGGGACACGCCTGGCACATGCAGGATACGAGTCCCTCTCAGCATGTTGTTACAGATGGTAGCCTTTGTTACTTTGGTGACCAGCTCTATGCAGGGGGCGTTCATCAGAGTCCCTCCGTGTAGTTCTGGGATTTTTGCTCACCGTTCTCATGATCATTTTGACCCCACGGGATGAGATCTTGCGTGGGGCCCCAGATCGAGGGAGATTATCAATGGTCTTGTATGTCTTCCATTTTCTTACAATTGCTCCCACAGTTGATTTATTCACACCAACCTGCTTGCCTATTGTAGATTCACTCTTCCCAGCCTGGTGCAGGTCTACAATTTTCTTCCTGGTGTCCTTCGACAGCTCTTTGGTCTTGACCATGGTTGAGTTTGGAGTCTGACTGTTTGGGGCTGTGGACAGGTGTCTTTATTACAGATAATGAGGTCAAACAGGTGCCATTAATACAGGTAACAAGTGGAGGACAGAAGAGCTTCTTAAAGAAGAAATTAGAGGTCTGTGAGAGCCAGAAATCTTGCTAGTTTGTGGGTGACCAAATACTTATTTTCCACCATGATTTACAATTAAATTCTTTAAAACTCCTACAATGTGATTTCCTGGATTTTTTTTCCCTCATTTTGTCTCTCATAGTTGAAGTGTAGCTATGATGGAAATTACAGACCTCTCTCATCTTTCTAAGTAGGAGAACTTGCACTATCAGTGGCTGACTAAATACTTTTGTGCCCCACTTCAGGTCACGATACGAGTATATGACGATACATTGTGATACAATGCATATTGCAATATATCGCAATATTTCACATATAAAAATATAGAAAATATAAAAACAGCTGAAATACAAGTTACAGTGTACGATCTGCATCAATTTTTTAGCACAGCCCTACCATAACTACAGGTCCTTCACAGGGTCAAGCAGTGAAAGTGGAATTAACAGTGTTAAAAAAAATGAGGGCCCCTATTAAAAATAACATTGTGTAAAAGTGTAACAAATATACGCTACCGAATGTACAGTGGAATTTAAATGTTTTGGCACACCTGATAATTTTGCTAAGCTTTCTAACTTAATTATCATGTAAACTATCATGTAAACTTGAAAAAGAAGTTACATGTTTTTGTAAGCTTAGAACGTACAAACTGATTTGTTAATGCTTCATTAAATTGTGCAGACCTAGGGCGGCAACATTCAAATTTCGTGGAGACAGAATAACAGTCTCTGGCTATTTTCAGTCGTCCTGAGCTCATAGTTACAATGAGGGGATCTTAACACTACTGCTTTCTCCATTGTGACAAAAGTGACAATCCTGCCATGCATAATGTAAGCTCCATAAAGAAATAGTTTACATAGTCTGGGATGACATAACCTAATGTGTCTGCATAGAGCCTTTAACACCACCTCAAGCCCTTAACAACACCTTTGGGATGAATTGCACTTGTGGCTGAATGGAAGTGAATCCTTGCAATCATGTTCCAAAGTTCGATCAAGTGAAAAGTCTGTTTAAGTAGCAAAGGTGAGACCAACAACCATATTAACATCCATGATGTTAGATGAGATGTTCACATACATTAAATCATCAGATCACCACACCAGCTCCCCCCAGTGGCATGGGGAGGGCAGTGAATAGAACGTGAGCCCTTAGAGTCAAAGAATGAAGATTATATTTCATAGGGTATTTACTTAAGGACCAGCAAATGGTATGTCTGCGCTGTCCAACTATTGACAGTTCTGTGTGAACGTGTTGCTAAAATGAGCACTTTTAATTTGTGGTCAGTGCCTGTCCATAGTCAGCTGCCCTCTGATCAGATTCTCATAACCCTCTCGCAATCTCTCCCTCGCTCTTGCTCTTTTCCCATATGACATATGATAAACTGGGGGCTTCCCCTTTTCCATTTCCTTCTTGAAAATAAATAATCACCTTCCACTCGAAAACAAACAATGCGCATGTTCCTGTTCCGGCCAAAATGGCAGAAACCGCTCAGCTAGATCAGAGTGAAAATGTTTTTTTTTGGTGAATATGCAAGATATATAAACAAAAAAATAAGTACGACAAGCCAGAAATGCATGTTGGGCAAGAAGTGTGTACTCATGGGAAAACGGCTTGGTATGTGTAAAATCTTTTTCTCTCTGATATATATAGGGTGAATGACTGGCAAGGAAGAACTGCTAAGCCACAAGTCCGCATATGTGATGGCTGCCAGAACAAATCTTGCATTTGTTTTATGATTCCTCTGGCCTAAGAGAATGTGTATGTTATTTTACCCCTCCTCTCCATCCAAATCTCTATCCCACTGAGAATGCTGTATCGTTCTCCCCATACAAGGAAAAGGCCGTCACTGCGGGGTGTAGTCAGTACCAGAACCAGAGACGTGAAGGGCTATAGGCTGAGTGGGTCTAAAAAGTCAAATTATGGCAATAGTTTGATCACCAGGTTGCACAACCTCTCTCTGAGTACAGAGCAGCTTGGTGAGACGAGAGAATGCAGAGTTAAAAATCAGAGACATTCCTCAATTCAGACCCTCCAGGGTCCTCTTTAGCTCACACCACGGGTTCAGTTCAGACATCCGAAACAGCCATATCAAAAGCTGGATTCCGTGGTCACTCAAGCATTACTTGTAGATTTTGACAAATGTTTTAGATCAACATCTTGCCTGAAGATCCAACCACAACCCAGCTGTAGCATCTCCTGGTACATCAGGGAGTCCATGATGCTTACAAGATCCTAACAAGATTTCCACGGTACTTGGACAAAAACCAGACCCACAACACTGCAGATCTTCCACCACACTTAACAGCTGTGATTAGGTTTTCTTCTGTATAACCTTCTTCGTATTTCTTTTTCTGCCTTATTTTCTGTGTACTGCAAATAAACATGTTTTTAGAATTTCTCCATCATTTACAGATTTTTTTTCCCGGCCGGTATACTCACATATCATTAGGTATAGTACATACACTCACCAGTCACTATATATATATTATTTAACATAACATGTTAACTTAAAATTCCTGATACATTAATGCTTTAGGAACCCACCAGTATGGTTTCTAAAGGATTCATAGCTTTCACTAGTATATAGCTTAACACCAACTTTAGATAAAAATACTGTTTTTAATTTGATATTTCATATTGGTTAGATCGAATATGAAGGTTATAATAATATATAATAAAATTATAATATATAAAGGCTTATAATAATATCCGTTTTTATAAGCATGACTAAGAGAGAAGGCCAGAAAAAGAGAGCGGGAGAAATGAGACTTCTCTAATCTCTGGCGATTTAAGTTAACTGTGTCAATGTGGTGGTATAATATGGGTCAACTTTCTCACAGAACTGGGCACACTGTGTGTGTTTGTTTCTGGGTGTGATTTGTCTTTAAACGCACCGAATATCCACACAACAATCGCAATATCTGAACAACAGATGATGTGAGAACAGTGGATGGTTCTCACCAACATAAGAGCATTTTACAAAAAGGGAATCTTTCACTAATTACTAAAATAGCAGACCAGCTTTAACTTATTAAGGTTAGGGTTTAAGTGAGAGATGAACCTTATTTAGCTCCAACAATACACTGTCAGTGGTAGGTTTTCACAAATCTAGTAATACAAACACACGTGTAAGTAAGTGTATACATTCCCAAATGATAGCCTGTGCTCCACTTAGTGCCCTACCTTCGACTCCTCATGGAAAAGAGCTGACACACTTCAACTAAACAAGCTCCTAATTGGGACTTTTCTGAACTAAATGTAAAATACACCTAAAGTACAAAGCTCTCCTGAGGGCTTTCAACTCAGGCTTGCTTCAGACGTTGAGTAGAACAAAATTAACCGAAGTTAGAGTGGAAAAAAAGTTGCGACTTTGAAATACCTCAGTGCTCCTGATGTGACGAGATTACACTCAAGGTCCCAAGTTCACAAATCAAATGGAATTCACTCTACAGCCCAACTCAAAAGGAAAGGGTATTAACCTCAACATTCGGCCAAGCCATTGATCAGGACGCTACTGAATGCAGGTAAGCACCACTTAACAACCATCTGATCAATACCCAGTCTGAACAATGTTCAAGTATATTCTATCTAACCAATAACTATATAAACTGGTTCACATTCACTCATTGAGTCTCTGTTTCATCTGGTTGATGTTCTGTGTTGTTTGTAATACTGTCTTTACATTTACATTTACAGCATTTAGCAGACGCCCTTATCCAGAGCGACTTACAATTGATACAGTCTTACAATTCAAGCAGTTGCGGGTTAAGGGCCTTGCTGAAGGACCCAACAGTGGCAGCTTGGCAGAGGTGGGATTTGAACTCCGGACCTTCGCGTCCATAGTCCAGTACCTTACCCGCTAGGCTACCACAGTGCCGTCTTTCATTTTTCGCTTCCACCACACAAAAATATCAGGTCCATCCTCTTAAGTGTTACAGCTTTTGCCTAGACATGGTTGTAACAGTACATTACTGTATTTTTTATAAGAAATTTAAAAAGGTTTGTCATTTGTATAACAGTTTAGGCTTTGATGCCGCGTAGATGTTTTCAGTGGCATCTCTGACACATCTATGTAATGTTTGAAATATTTGAAAATGCACTTTATTTTACATTACAGCAGCAGACTGTGTGACTATATGGTAACGTCCATTAGTGACAGTCCATTAGAAAATAACAGTCACTGTCTGGGACTGTCTGGAGGCTCTAAGTCACTGCGTTTTCAGAGGGACAAAAGCCTCGCAAAACATGTTATGTGCAAGTCAGACACACTTGATTCAATCAGGAGGAAAACCAGAGCAAGTCTTACACATTTAAACAGGAACCAATGAGACAGAAGGACACAAACAGAGTTAGTATAGTATCAGGAGCACTAACATGCATTTAGACTTCCTAAAGATATCCTGCACCAGCAGATCAGTGTCAACATGAACTGTGTAAACGATCAAATGGCAACACACATCGAGTTTCCTTTGCCCCAACTTCTACCAGAAACACCACTCTTTAAAATGCGCATTCAAAACAGCACAACCACTAACTGATCATTTAGCTTAAAAACATCTGTTGCTTGTTGTGCAACTTCTCCCTGAGTATCTGTCCTAGCTTTGCTTTAACCACCAAGTCTGCTCAATGCTAATGAGCTACGCTGACACACTTTCCACCACATGGCATTTTAGTTTTATATGGCAGCCAAAATGAAGGCACCAAACATATTTCACCTCCAGCAGATTTTGTCCCACTGCTAAGAATCTTTCATTTTCGCAGCGTAACATGGCTAACAATGAATGAATGCTGTGTTCTGTTTGGGGGGAAAAAACAACATTAGTGCTAGTTTGAGCACTCACAGTTTGTTGCCCTTGAGGGCAGCATGATGCAGGAGGTTAAAGCCTCGATTGTTCTGCTGTGTGAAGTCGATGTTGGGCACCACAGTCAGGATCTCGATGATGCTCCTGAAGTCCTTAGCAATTGCGTCATGCAGTGGTGTGTCACCATACGAATCCTGCCAATTGATACACACAACATTGTATAAATTCTAATATCAATGTAAAGCGACCTTGGGTTTCGTGAAAGGCGCTATATAAATGCAATGTGTTACACAGCTGCCTTCAAACACTGAATTCAGCAAACTAATGACAGTCTAGAAGTGGCAGACTGGGAGAAACCTTTGAGAATCATGCAGGCAATTAGAAATCAAACATATATAAATGTTTGATTTGTATAAAACACAACAGTATGTAAATCTTTGATTTCCGTATCTAGTATGATCCTGTCTGCAGCTATATGCTATATCTGCTAATAAACGTTTCCAGTAACTGTTGATCTATTCTGCACATCGGCTTGGAGAACTTTTAGTCCATTCCTCTGTAAAGAACAGCTCCAATCTGGGATGTTGGTGGGTTTCTTCACATGAACTTCTTCCAAGACATTTGTACTGGATTAAGGTCAGGACTTGGTCATTGCAAAATATTAACTTTAGTGTTTTTAACCTTTTTTAGGTTGACAATGACTTGTGTACTTGTTGTTGTGACCCACTTTCTGTTATGATTCAGTTCAAGGACAGCTCTCCTGACATTTTCCTTTACAATTTGCTGGTATAATTCCAAATATATTGTTCCATCCTTGGTGGCAAGACGTCCTGGCCCAGATGCAGCAAAACAGGCTAACACCACAAAATACCAGGAGATTTTAAATGAAATTCTGGCTGCATTTGCCAAGAAGCTTTAACTGGCTTGTGGTTGGATCTTTCACTAGGACAGTAATCCAAAACATATCTCTCCATTAGATTATATATACACACCATTGTTTTATATATAATTATTTCTCATTCTCTTTATTGGAAAACAAGAAAAAAAATTAGCATGGAGTATTAAAAAACTGAAAAAACTTCTATAGGCTACAGTGGTAAGTGTTTAGTGTGACCTCCCCTTACAGGTGAGCAATAGCAGCATTTGATAGCTTCATCGTGAAGCCAAGTTGGCCCTGCTACAGGCCGATGAAGCTTGATTAGGTATGGTCTTTTAGGAAGGGTAGCAGCCAAGAAACCACTTTTTCAGAGGAGAACAGGTTGAAAAGCATAAGATATGCTAAAGCTCACAAAGATTTACAAAGAAATGAAGATCAGCGGGAAATTTATGGAGAGTATTATGGAGAGTTTTTTACAATTTTTGCACAGTACTGTAGATCCAAACCCACATAAAATGGCACCCAATGAATCAAGCTTTGGACATGATCATCTCGGTGAAGGCCAGAGACGTGAGCTGAAGAAGAGTGCCCATAATCTCACTAAGCATATATTGCTCTAATGGTGGTGAGTACAAGCACATGACATATGGAAGGCAGAGGTGAGATTAAGCCTATTAACTATACTTAATATAATATTACATAGCTGTCTTTACCAAGAGTCAGTAATTTGAGACTGACCAGATTTTAAATGTCCAGCCGGACATTATTCTGATGTCAAATGTTTTTTTTTACGTAAACACTGCTATTAAATCACCAAACAATGATGTTCAATGCAAGTACAGTGGTGTCTTGGTTCTCTGTGTTTTCTTGGTACTCTGCAAACTTGTACGAGTTGAGCCACGCAACTCATTTCAGCCAAAACTCGAATCATGACTCAATACACAGTGATTCACATTCACATTAGCCCTTGCTCATTGAAGAACTCTGAGTTTTTCTTTATTTTTACATTTACAGTACTTCATTCTTAGTACAAATTACTCTCCAAGTGTCCTATAAAGGTTAGTTATATGCGCCAACCTAAAGGAACCGAGTCCTCTAGAACACAGGTTGCAGTTAGCTTAACACCTATGCTAACACCCAGAGTTGACCAATAGAGTAAGTGTTTTGCTTTTACTTTTCACTTTCAATACATTACTCACTAAATTACAAGAGATTTTTCAACACTTAATTATAAAATAAGCTTTGTGTAGGTTAATGTAAGTGTTTTAAACATGAACTTACCTATGATTACGTATCATACGCTCCATGATACAGTATAGACCGCTCTACCAAACACTTATTAAACTCCTCAGTTCATGATACATTTAACTTATGATGAATTTGTCAGAACATATCCCCATCGTAAATCAGGGAGCACATGTACCTTACAACTCCATTAATGTATATAATGCCTCATACAGTGTAGATTAATTCACTTTACAGTTTCCTTATGGGAAAAATTCAGCTCTCGACAAGCCTTCTGGAATTAAAGACAAGAACTGAAGTACCACTGTATTCAGCATCCACTTAGCTGATTGGTCTTCTCTTAGCTCCAGTGTGGAACTATAAAAATTAAATTTGGACAGCATGTCCTGGTTGAACCAACTGTAAGTGACGTGAGTGAAAAAGCTGTGTTAATTTGTTGTATTGCACCGTTCCTTTAAAAAGCCCTAGAGTGCACTTTTCCCATGGAATGCTGCCAGAATGCACTAATGTTCTCGAGTTTTGGTCGAATCAGCTTTATAAGCTGCTGGATGCTAGACATGAAACACCACTGGCTATCAGGTGACAATGATACCTCTCTGCCTACACAGAGCAAGGTTATTAATTATGTCTAATAGGAAAATTTTTCCATGGGACACTTGACTAATTTTAAGCTTATCTGCTTTACTCTAGTCAACCTGATCCTGCCTGAGTTCCTTCATTGCACAATCTATTTATAAAAGAAATCCCAGTTGATTTTTGTTGGCAGGATGTGCATCCATGTGCACACAATTATGGCTGTCACAGTTTAGTACATGGAGGCCATATTCCAGAGATTTTATGCTGCATGTTATGACGCAGACATAAATAAACGGCTGTAAAAATGTATGTATGTTCAGCTAGGCCACTGACCAGAGATAAGAATGAATGACAGCAAGAAGTGTAGCTTCAACATCTCTGGCAATCTTCACCCTACTGACCCGGTCTGCATAGATGACTGCACACACACCTGCGTTCTTGTAAATGGTCGTGTATCTCAAGAGTATAATTGACTTCTTGTGCAATTCAGACACATTGCCAAGGTTGGCGTGTGTTTGTAAAGCGTTTTCCAGGGCTTCTTCAGGACGCCTTTCCACTCCCGCTGAGCTCCCACAGTGCAAGTGGAAACTGTGGAATGCACAGACTGAAACCGAGAGCTCAGCAGTGAGTCGAAGTGCGTTACTGTGGCACTCCAGAAGGCCAGACTGAACTCAGAGGATGGGCTAATTTGCTAATTGCTACTAATGATAATGCACAGGCAGCGTGGCATGAAAAGCAGCTTTTCCAGCTGAGCTGATCATTTCTCAATTTGTTCTCATGTTATCCAAATAAACTACAGAAGATAACTTAACTGCCTAACAATAATGCCGGGGTTTACTACACAATAATAGACACTGTGTGTGTACCTGTAAATTGACATCGGCTGAGTGCTCCGTCAACACTCTCACCACATCAGCGAAGCCCTTGTTGACAGCAATATGGAGTGCTGTGCACATGGAGTTGTTCAGCAGATTGACGTTGGCCCCTTTGCTCAGGAGCAGGCGTGCAATTTCCGCTTGATTCCTGAACAAAAACGCAAACACAAAAACAAGAGACTTGACACTTCGCATTAACAGAAACATGGCGCAATACATAGCTTTACCAGACAGAGCCATCAAAACATCTCAGCAGAGTCAAAGTACAGAAAGCAAGATCTGCCACGCTACGAACAATGCCAGGCTTTGAAAACTCTAGATATCGAAATGTTTACTTTAAAAAAAAACATGACAAAACTGACAATTTGTTTCCCTCCCAGCTGATAACAGTGTTTATTTTGACAGCAAATTTTGATTTAGTTTTAGTTATAATCTATTTTTGACTAAAATGTAATTTAGTCTTAGTCATAATTTAGGCATCTGAATGGTTTTAAGTTTTAGTCTAGTTTTAATCGACTAATTATAATACGATTACAGTCGACTAAAACTACAGTAGATCCAGTTGACTAAAATATGAAATGTAAAAGTTGCAATACTTAAATGCTTTTTAACATTTCCCTTGAATGATTTAAGTCATTATGTGCATTTAGACTAAATGAAACATCTACATATATGCATTGAGAATAACAGTATACATCAAAGTGCTTGTAACTCAAAATTTCCCACATAGACCGGCTTCAAACTTGGTGAGGACATTCAGCAAATATTCTATTGATATATTATAAGATCTAATTATGATATACAGTGGGGCAAAAAAGTATTTAGTCAGCCACTGATTGTGCAAGTTCTCCTACTTAGAAAGATGAGAGAGGTCTGTAATTTTCATCATAGGTACACTTCAACTCTGAGAGACAAAATGAGAAAAAAAAATACAGAAAATCACATTGTAGGATTTTTAAAGAATTTAATTGTAAATTAGGGTGGAAAATAAGTATTTGGTCAATAAGAAAAGTTCAACTCAATACTTTGTAACATAACCTTTGTTGGAAATGGTCAAACATTTCCTGTAAGTCTCAACAGTTTTTTTCCTAATTTTGTCTCTCATAGTTGAAGTGGACCTATGATGAAAATTACAGACCTCTCTCATCTTTCTAAGTAGGAGACCTTACACAATCAGTGGCTGACTAAATACTTTTTTGCCCCACTGTAAGCTATATGCATATGCATTTATATGTATACAGTAAAGTGGTCATCAAAACTCATAATTCATTATTCCCACCTACTTCTCATCTGCAAAATCAGTGTGGACACTCATGACATATTGTAGAATAGTTAGAATAAATGATATATTATGAGATTTATTAAACATATAAGATCAGAAGGTCAGATATGTGCACATGCTCTATATACACATGTATTCATAATTGCTGTATAAAACAAAGTTTTATACAGTAATTGTATAAAATGCGGCGAGGTGACCAAGCCTACAGCAGGTTATGCTCGCTGAACTGCTGGCTGTCCAAGTGGTGCTCTGGAAACAACGTGGGCTATATAGACAACTGGACAACCTTTGATGGTAAGCCTGGCCTTTTAGGATGGGACGGTGTCCATCCCACTCGGGAGGGTGCTGCTCTCATCTCCTGCAACATTGCCCATAGTCTTATGGCCGGATTGGTTAGGGGCTGACTATCCAGAGCAGGGGTCAGGCAGCAGACAGGACCGGCTTAACCAACTGTCTGCTGGTATCCATGCACCGTCACCCAGAACTCACTTTATTGAAACTGTGTCTGTTACCCGCATCTGTCCTAAACGTAAACGCACTCAAAAAGTCTGTTTTAATTACCTCATTAGTATAAACACAGATAGCTGCCATAGAAATAACAACCTTAGACTAAAGCTAGGATTACTTAACATTAGATCACTTACAAACAAAGCAATGATTGTAAATTAAATGATCACTGATAAACGCTTACATGCTCTCTGTCTCACTGAGACTTGGATTATACCTGATGAATATTTAGCCTTAAATGAAGCCTCACCTCCTGGATACAGTCATGCTAATCGCCCTCGTCCTAATGGTCGGGGGGGAGGGCGTAGCCACAACTTTTGACAAAGAGCTAGGTGTTACAACTAAATCCCATTACAAGGCTAATTCGTTTGAAATACTGATTCTTACTGTGACTGATCCATCATTATGGAAGTCAAAACCACACTTTTTCCAGCTTATTACTATTTACCGTCCTCCAGGTCCTTATTCAGAATTTCTTCAGGAATTTGCTAACTTTCTTTCCTGCTTAGTACTGTCAACAGATAAGTCTTTAATTGTAGGTGATTTTAATATTCACTTTGACAATGAGCAGGATCCACTTAAAACTGCTTTTTAGTCCATTTTACAATCCATGAGTATCACTCAATATGATGGGACCAACCCATTGCTATAATCATACTTTAGATCTAATAGTAACATTTGGTATTAATATAGATAAACTTGATGTTTTCCCACAAAGTGATTTGACTTCAGATCACTATTTTTAGTATTTAAGCTATCTCTAATAAATAAAATCCTTCTGCCTCGTTATCACACCAAGCGCACTATTATATCTGCATTTACTCACAACCTACCAGACTTAAAATTTAATACACCAACGGAGATCAATCATCTTGAGTGTGTAAATGACCAATTGGAATGTGTGCTTCGCTCAACCCTGGACACGATTGTTCCTGCTATGGTCAAACGCATTAGGGAAAAAGGCTAGCACCATGGTATAATGACCACACCTGCACCTTAAAGCAAACAACGCGGCGCCTAGAGCGCAAGTGGCGACATAGTAAATTGGAGGTATTTAAGATTGCTTGGAGGGACAGCATGGCAGAGTATAAGCATGCCCTCACTAAAGCTAAAGCTGCATATTTTTCCTAAATCATATAAAAAAATAAGAATAATCATCTTTAATAGAAACAATCTCTTTAATAGTCTCCAAATTAACAGAAAACCAATAAAAAGAACAGAAAGAATAGTCTCCAAATCACTATAGAATGTGATTCTCACGTTCTATGTAATTTTAACAGTAAAGATTTCATGACTTTCTTTAATGATAACATAGAAAACATTATGCACTCGATGGTCATCACATTAACAAACTATTCAGCAACCTTCCAGATGCAGCACTAGCATAGATGTCTGTTTAATTAGTGTAAAAAAGATTGAATCTTTACCCAAAACAATACTGAACTGTCCGCAACTGATCAGCTGTTCACAACGTGTTTATTCGATCCAATTCCTAAACGTTTGCGCACCAAGAAAAGTAACACACTAGTATTATAGAGCCCTGTTTACTTATTTAATCATCCCTTACCTTTGGTGTGCCAATAAGCCTTTAAGTCTGCCGTTCACCACTGATAAAAAAGCCCTTCTTGACCCCTTGTGTGATATTAATTATAGACCAATCAAATCTACCTTTCTGTCCAAATCTTAGAAAAAAGGATGTCTTCTCAGGCAGCTTGCAGTTACCATCCAAAAGGAATGGTATTTATGAAAATTTCAGTATGGCTTCAGGCCCCATAATAGAACTTTGAACACAGCATTAACTAGGGTACTAAATGATTTATTAATGTCCTCAGATAATGGATGTGTTACTTTTCTTGTTCTAGTAAATTTAAGTGCAGCATTTCACACTATAGATCATGATGTTTTACTAAACAGACTAGAAAATACTGTAAGTATTAAGGGATTGGCACTTTCTTGGTTTAAATCCTACTTGACCGACCGGTACTAGTTTGTTTATGTAAATAATCTACCCTCTAAGGCCTCAAAAGTAAAGTATGGTGTGCCTCAGGGGTCAGTGCTTGGCCCGCTTTTATTCTCTGTACATGCTGCCACTAAGTTCAGTTATTCGTAAACATGGCATTAGTTTCCACTGCTGTGCAGATGATACACAGTTGTACATATTAGCCAAACCTAATGAAAAGTGTAAAGAAAATAACAGATTGGATGTCATTTAATTCTCTCTTACTTAACTCAGATAAAACTGAGGTTTTATTAGTGGGACCCAAGGCTGAGAGAGACAGGTTGGCTACATCTATCCTAAATCTAAATGGCTGTTCAGTATTGCCCAGTCCGTCTGTAAAAAACTTGTGTCATATTTGATTCAGATTTCTCCTTTGATGCGCACATTAGCAAAATCACTGGAATTGCTTTCTTTTAATTACGTAATATCGCTAAACTATAAAAGAGGAAATACCCCCTTTTGTAATGATGCTGAGAAACTGGTTCAGGCGTTTAAAACCTCAAGGTTGGATTACTGTAACGCCTTACTTACTGGATGCTCTAGTAAATCCATAAATAAACTTCAATTAGTTCAGAATGCAGCCGCCCAAGTGCTAACTCGAACTAGGAAGTTTGATCATATCACTCCTGTTCTATCATCACTACACTGGTAGCCAGTTAAATTTCGCATTGATCACAAAATACTTCTTATAACATATAAAGCTCTACATGGCCTGGCCCCACATTATCTGAGTGATCTTATCTTATCTGTGATATCTTACAATCCTGCACGTCTACTTCGTTCGCAGGGTGCAGGACTTCTTTTAGTTCCTAGAATTAAAAAAGTCACAGCAGGGGGAAAGGCTTTCTCATACATGGCCCCCCAACTATGGAATAAACTTCCCACTTTAGTTTGAGACTCAGACACACTCCAAATTTTTAAGTCTAGGCTAAAGACATACCTATTTACAGAGGTTTTTGACTAGATTTAGACCGGGATGCATGGCTTGGGTCGCTGGGGCCAGAGTCTGGAGTCATGTTTGGCCTGCCTGCCTTGTCCTTTAGCAGGGAGTGTCGGGTCTGGCTGAACTGGGCTTCGGTTCTCATGATCTTGACTTGTGCATTCTTGCCTAATACTAAGGGCAGAGCTGGGGGTTCATAGTCAAAGAGTCTTATGGTGATCAGAGACGTTGGGTTACTGTCTTCTGCCTCCCGTGGGGTTGCCAATGTCTCATGTGATCCCTCGTGGCTGTGTTACCTTCCGGTTCTCCTCTTTGTAGCTATGCTGCTAAAGCTAATGCTGCCCATGTCTCATGCTACACATGGCATCAGTGATTGTTAATAGACTATGTGCTCTTAATCAATAACTAATTACATTTCCTGTTTTCTGTCCGAGCTGTGTTCCTGTTCCAGTCCCACACATGATGCTCATCCATTTCAGCTTCACTCGAGCTGTTTCCTTCATCGGCTCCAGTCCCACCATACCTGGACCACACCAGAGGACAGTAACCCTCACCCTCCTCCGGTTGGTCGGGGACAAAGTGCCGCCAAGTACTTTCCTGTTTAGACTCAAGATCCTATAGTGACTTTGTGTATCGGACTACTTAATGCTGCATTACTGACTGGATCGCTACCCAGTACCTCCCGCCTTTCCACATATGTTAAAGTTATGACTGGATCTTTTCCTAACTTGTATCTAGCTTTCACAAAACTAAATCAGATCTGAATGTATGTCGTCTCTGCCAAACACTTTCTTCTTGTTTTTATATGTAGACAAGTGTCAATTCATTTCGTCCTAGTTTTTGTCGTTTTTCATTCATTTTAATTTAGTCATCGTCTCGCTTTCATTAGAAAAAAAAGAGTCGCTGACGAAACCTATGACGAAAATTATTCGTCAACGAAATTAACACTGGCTGATAATGCCCAATTTCGATGTTGGAATTCCCTGCCACATGCCAACTCCGCCAAGAGAATAGGGCCGTAAGCCAGCAAGTGCCTCAGTTCCTCTTCCTGTTTCACCTGCAGGCCCTCTAAAGCGAGAGCAACTGTGAACAGACGAGAATGCAACTCCAGCCATATCCATAGCAACTCTCCATAGCCAGCTGCACATTCGTCTCCTGTTCGATCCCATCCCAACATGCTCTATTAGATTCAGACCGCAGTTACTGTCATGTTCTTGGAACATGCGTGAGATGATTTGTGTTTAATAACAAGACCCATTACCATGCTGAAAGTAGCCATTAGAAGCGACGCACATGGTACACATTAATACTTAGACAGGCTTTGACATTCCAAAAAAATTATAGATTTGTATTAGTGCGTCCAATGTGAACAAAAATACTAAACAAAACCAACATTTCCCAAAGCATTACACCACAATCACAAGCTTTACCCATTTACAAAAGGCAGGTCGGATTCAAATACTGTGGAATATACTACACATTTCACAGTCATTTTCACTAACATTCATACTTTGCATCGATAAGTATTATGATTACTATAGATAATTTAACACACTATAAAGTTTTGCAAATCATGAACGCCATTTTTGGGTGCAGTGAAGATTAGAATTATTTACCAACATTGTCATATACAGCTATAGACAAAGCTTGTATAGTTCTATAGATCTTATACAGGTACTCTGTTTTACAATGGCCCGACTTACAATATTTCAACTTTATGATGGGAATCTGATAATACACATAAATACACATTCATCAGAAACCGTATTCGGAATTTTGAAATTTATATTTTTCCCCAGACAAGCTATACTCAGTACGACACTCACTAAGTCTCCCACTAGGAAGCAGGCAGTGTGTGACATAGGTAGTCACATGGCCAGAGCGATAATCGCTGGGAAATGTAGTGAGGAAAAGCCACAGTCGCGTTTTAAGCATGTTGAAGGTAGTTACGCTATGATGTATAGATTGTATATTAAACTCCTCGGTTTACGCCAAATTCAACTTACAATGGATTTGTCGGAAAATATTCCCATCGTAAAATGAGGATTACCTGTACTTGTATAGATCGGTTATCACTAGACTCCCCAACTGCCGGTCATTTGACAGTAACGTCTTGCTAGAAGTGCCGTGCCTGTTTGACCTATTTATACCTATAAACGCCGAGCAGCAGTCACGTGACCACAGTGATTTTAAAAAATGTACATCTTTGCGCTTGTTCAAATTCAGGACCCTGCTTTCATGACTTTTCCTAGATAAAAGTCATGAATATTTAAATTTTAAAAATCACATCTGTACAACTTAGTTTCAAGCTATTTCGCACTGGTGTCACAGAACATAACAATGCTACATGCATATACATACACACCCACACACCTATCTATCATCCATACATCCATCTCTCTCTCTATCTCTCTCTCTCTAATATATATATTTTTATATATACACATACACTGCTCAAAAAAATAAAGGGAAAAAGGGAACACTTAAACAACACAATATAACTCTTAAGTGTTCCCTTTATTTTTGGAGCAGTATATATATATATATATATATATATATATATATATATATATATATATATATATATATATATATTTTTTTTTTTTTTTTTTTTTTTTTTTTTTTTTAAGAGATGCAACAAGGATGGATTAACATTTTATTGCAAATAATGGTTCGAAATTCCCTGCATACACAAATATAGGGCTGACTATTTACCCGAATGCTGTGTAATGCAGAGCTGCATCTCCGTCCTCATCCTTGGCCTCAATACTGCTATTGGCCTGGAGCAGAACCTTTACTACTTCCATATGGCCCTGATGAGCAGCCACCTGCAAGGCCGTCTTGCCCTGGTTCTTTATGTCCACCTGTGGGATCAGAAAGAAATGTAAATATATGAACAGCCATTTTATTAAGGCACTATCAAAGGAATTAAATATATACACATGTGCACATGGCGAGAAAGATCTTTAATGTAGTCAAAGAAATGAATAAATGGCAGCATTAGGGTGTAGTAATTACTTCAGCAAACCCATTACATTATTATGTAGCCTGCTCTGTGCAAATTCTAAATTGGTTTCAGAATTTCTTTAGTTATTTGAACAGATATGCATCCCTTAACGTCCTATATATATATATATATATATACATACATACATACATACACACACATATATATATACACACACACACACACACACACACACACACACACACACATATACACACACACACACACACACGCACACGCACACACACGCACACACACAGAGAGTGAAGCCCGAAATTATTCATACCCCTGGCAAATTTTGTCAGAAGATAATAAGACAAGGTACAAAGGGCATAGTTATGGAAAAAAAATATATTTCTCAGCTTTTACTTAAGAAAAAAGTCACATGTCCAAAATTATTCTTAACCTTCTCAATGATCAATAAAAAAGCCCTTATTGGCTATTACAGCAATTATAGGAAGCGTTTGATTGCTGACCAGCTTTTTGGATGACACCACTGGTATTTTTGCCCATTCGTCTTTAGTGATGAGCTCCAACTCTTTCAGATTGGAGGGTCTCCTTGCCATCACCCTGATCTTTAGATACCTCCACAGATTCTCAATTGGATTCAAGTCAGAACTCTGGCTGGGCCACTGCAAAATGTTAAAATTTTTGTCCGCTAACCATTTCTTCACCACTTTTGCTGTGTGTTTTTGGTCGCGGTCATGTCAAAAGGCCAAGTTTCTCTGCAGACTGCCTGATGATGTTGTTGAGAATCTTCATGTATTGATCATTTTTCATGGTGCCATTTACTGTGATTAGGTTCCCTGGTACACTGGCTGAAAAACACCCCCAAATCATTAAGGTTCCCACCACCATGTCTGACAGTAGGGATGGTGTGTTTTTAGGGTTGAAGGCTTCTCCTTTTTCACACCAAATGGAGAATACATCATCGTGGCCAAACAATTCAATTTTTGTTTTATCTGACCATAAAACAGAAGACCAGAAGTCTTCTTTGTCCAGATGAGCATTTGCAAAGGCCGAGCGGGCTTTTGTGTGCCTTTTCTGAAGAAGTGGCCTGTGTCCGTGGAACCCAGCTGTGTCCGTTGGGACTGTCTGCCTTGAGATGTTGCCATCAGCAGAGCACAGATTCACCAGGATGGCCTTGTTGGTGATCCTTGGATTCGTTTTCACCTCTCTCACTATCCTTCTTTTGTCATCTGACCACGTCTTCTGAGATTTTCCACAGTGCAGAACCTCTTGTATGTTTGAATAATACTTTGCACTGTAGCCACTGGAACTGAAACCATTTAGATATGGCCTTATAGCCCTTTCCTGACTTGTGAGCAGCCACAATGCACAGCCGCAGGTCCTTAGTGAATTCCTTTGTCTTAGCCATGACTGTCCACAAACCAACTGCAGATAGCTGCTGTTTTTCAGCTGTTTAGTTAATTAAAACAGCTGCCCCCAGTGAGTCAGGGTAATTAGGACCCTTTAGAACAGCATGGACTATTTGAAATGGTATAGAACTTTTGATTTTCCCATAGACTGTGGGAGTTTGCAAAGGGTATGAATAATTCTGGACATGCCAATTTTTGTTTAAATGCAAATAATAGATGAGGACTGTTTTTTTCCCCACAATGATGCCTCTTGTATTTTGCCTTAGTATCTTCTGGGACATGCCTGTGTCATTTCCAGTCCAAAAAAAAGTTATTTTTATTCAACCAGGAATTAAGTCAAAATTTGCCAGGGGTATAAATAATTCCAGGCTTCACTGTGTATATATATCTCAAAAATAGCAAAGCTATATAGGATAATGTAGTCTTCTGGAATTGGCTAAAGAGCCAAGATACTATACACATAGAGTTGTGGTAACGTCACCCCTTCCTCACATAGATCCACACATGGTTCACGTTCAGTGAGTGCAGATCCAGATCTTGCACGCCGCTTGTAAGGAGCACCACACCAGCCAAACAGCTGCTACACACACTAGCTGACACATCTGACTGCATGCTGGTTCATCTCTCTGTACGCTGACAATCCTGCACCGGGATTATTCTGCTGCGTACTGACACACCCAGCTGTTCTCCAACTTCTATCATTGTTTGCTGATTCAATCTGAGTGACAGATTACTCTGCTCTTTGCTTCCCAGACGGCTGCAAACCATATTCTTCCATCACTCATTTCTCTGCTTTTTGTTTAATGCAACTTTCTACACCAGAGTCTCGGCAATTATTTGCATCATTGCAACTCTATTTCAGTCAAGAATCTGGCAAGGTAATACATAGATTAAGTAGGCTAATAGCCTTAATAATAAGAATAATAACCTTCTCTCACCATGGATGAATATGTAATCGGATGTTATCCAAACGGAGGTCATGCAGCACATACCTGCATTCCTATGTTTGCCTTTCAAGTTATAGATGCCAGATTCATGTGATGTCTGATCATCTATAACTAGGTCTATTTTATATCCAAAGACATAAAATACACCTGTGTCTACTAGTAAAACCCCAAATCAGAAAAGCTGGGATGGTATGCAAAGTGCAAATTTAAAAAAAGTTGGTGTGCCTTCAATTAACTTTGACTATTATTTCATTGCAGACATCATGAACTCAAAGTGTTTCATGTTTCATCTGATCAACTTTGTTCCATTTCATTTCTTAATAAACATCCATTCAGGCTGGAATACATTCCAAAAAAAGTTAGAGCAGGGGCAACTTGGAGCCAAAAACGACAACAAAAAAAAACTAAATAAGGTGATGTCAACAGGTGATTGTAATTATGATTTGGTACATATCCACAAAAGTCTTTGAGGAACAAAGATGAGCATGGAGAATCTCCATTTTATCAACAAATGCGTGACAAACTTGTTGGAATGTTTAAAAACATCTTTCCTCAATGAAGGGATTTGCATATTTTTCCCTCTAGAGTGCATAATATCATTAAATGATTCAAGGAATCTGGAGCTAAAGCTGAACGGCCATGATCTCTGATCCTTCAGACAGCGCTGAATCATCAGCCATCATTCATCAATAGCTGATATAACCACATGGGCAAGGGAGCACTTTGTTAAACCTTTGTCAAGCATTACAATACAGAGCTCCTTTCACAAATGCCACTTAGAACTTTACTGTGCAAAAAAGATGCCTTATGTTAACTATGTCCAAATGGTGTCGACTTCTCTGGATCCTGAGGCATCTGGGATGGACCATCGCAGAGTGAAAACGTGTATTGTGGTCAGACCAACTAATATTCCAGATCTTTTTAGGAAGAACTGCACTGTGTGTGCTCTAGACCAAAAACAAAAAGGACCATCCAGACTAGCAAAAAGTCTAAAAGCCAGGGTCTGTCATGGTATGGGGTTGGGTCAGTGCCCTTGGGTCAGTGCCCTTTACCATCCCAACTTTTTTGGAATGTGTTGCAAGCCTGAAACTCAGGAATGGATGTATATTACCAAATGAAATGAAACATGAAATATCATTGGTTCAAATGTAAGGAACACCATTTGGCATTTTCTATACTGTCCCAACGTCTTTTGATTTGGGGATGTATTCATTAATTCTGAAATGTACGTTTTGCTTTTTATTTTTATTTTATCCAATTGGTACGCTAATTATATGATTTGTATTATTTTAAAAAATGCAAAATAAAAGTATTTTTCGCTAGTGGTCTCAGACTTTTGTCCTTTGAATCAATAGCTGGTTGGTCAATTGTCCAATATTTGAGTAACTTGTATTAAAAGCATCAAACAATGGAAGCAATTGAAATCATTTTAATAGTGATCAACCTCAGTTAATACAACACCATTAGGTACCCCACATACCACATATTACTGTGATATGACACTTTTTTACATCTGCACCTACCTTATCTGGATGTTTCTGAAGTAGTTCCCGGACTTTGGTGGCGCTGCCGTGTGCAGCCTCGATGACCAGGCGTCCGGGGTTGTCCTGCTCCGTGGACTGAGAAAGTAACTTCTCCAGGACTGAAATGACTGTAGCTGAAACAGAGTAAGTGAAAAAAGAGAGAATCAGGAAGCCAGTTAATTCTTCAACACAACATGGCATCACAGGACAGCACAGGGGTTTATGAGCTGAACACAAGGCCTGATGAATGAGTCAAAATGTCCTCATGCCTTAAGCGACATACAGTTCACCCAAAAGCTACTGGAGACCTGCATCACGCTGCATCAGGAGGAAGAGAGACAGAGAGTAAGTTTGCCTGACATGAAATACACACATGCAAAAGCTTGAAGTTCAAAAAGCTTGAGTAGAAACAGATGGCAGTCCATCAATCCATCCAGGGGGTGGAAGCAGTTATAGATGGGAGGACACACATTGTTCTCAAATCATGCAAAAAACAAGAATGAATGTTTATGCAGAAAGAACCACAAGTTTGCCCAGAGAAAAGAGAACTAAGCATTGGAACTTGCAGGTCAAGAACACAGGATGAGAAAGAGAAAGTCCGCAAGCCAAAACCAAACCAAAAGTCATATTATGGCAAGACAGACGAGGCCTTTGGCCACTTCTTGTGCGTTCTTACTTCCTGATTCACTGGGATTCTCTTCTGTCATCAGATTGGCATCCACCTCTCCTGCCTGGGCTGACAGACAAGCAGGATTAAAGGTCCACGTTTGCCCTCCAAATGCCACACGTAGATCACCATCCGCATAGACTTTCAAAACCTTGCCAACCTGGCCCAGAGCCTAAAACACACACAGAGCACAGTTCTAGTTCAAACACCAGTATCTTAAGTATCCAGAACCTTTCTTTTGTTCGTTCTAGATTTATCAAGCAGGTCTAATATTTACAGTCTTTTTCACCTGCACATCACAACTGTTTCAGAGAAAACTATTAACACAGCTAATCTCACAGCTAGTCAGCTTAGGTCCCAGGGTTTATGGCAACAAAACAAGATTTCCGGGATAAATGACTTTTAGCCAAAATACAGACTGAAATACAGCAACCCGAGGCCTAAGCAGGCTCTACGCTAAGCTTTTTACTTGTTCCTGATTTCAAATTAAGAGGAGAATACAAAAATCTACAAGTACAAACTTAATATTAATGTTTTGTTTCATTTCTCTTTTTCGCAGAAAATATTATTATGAGATTATAAAAGTCAAATGTTGCTATTAGTCAGGGCATGATGAGGAACTTATCATGTGTTGCTCTTGGCGCATGTCACAAGTAGTAACGTACAACCACATTTATCATCATATTTACTATAAAAAAGAGAAACGAATATGTACTAGGTCATTTAAATACATAAAACTTTATATATTATTAAAAAACGTCATTTGTAATGCACTACTGTAATGCATTTCTTACATTTTAAAATCATTTGGGTCGATGGCTGGGCAGCCTGTTTAGAGTTTGTTCTTACCTTGTGCCCTGTGCTATTGGTTGGCCCTCAACTCACTCATGACTTCTGAATTGGATTAAATGGGTATGAAAGTAAACTAATGAATGAATGAATCGCATAATAATGTAGAAAACTTAACTGAATTACTTTGCATCCACTCTTTTGTCTCAGGTGTTAAATATGCATGTGTTTATTCATTATTGTATTATTTGTGCATTACATAAATTATTATACTGACTATTGATTTTTTTTAATCAAATGAGTTATGTCCAGTTACCAGATAGATGTGATAAACCATAGATCTTGTAGATGAGAACCTTAGTTCTTGTGGTCACGGAGCACTGGCCCCTGCTGGTCCCCCCAGAACCATCCCAATTGTTGATTAGAATGTTCTTCATGTAGATAATTCCCTTCACAGAAAGCAGGCAGCAAGGGCACTCGCTAGCTATTGAGACGAACCTGATAAAAATTCTCATCAGGCACAAGTGCGGCTAAATAAAATGACCATTCGCACTTCCTTAAAATAAAGAGCGAATCCAAAACTATACAGCCCTGCTAAGCCTTTGACAATATGTACAACGCCCATTTTATTTGAAGAACAATAGCCCTTACAAAAGAATGGTTTTAAAAGTACAATAAGCAATCATAAACTACAAAAATGTATTATTACACCACAGGGATAGTCAATTTGATCTGCAAAAAGCCAGATTTTCATTCCAGCCTAGTAGGAGACACACCTAACAGCTGTTTGAAGACCTAAAACAGTTGATTAAATAACTGGAATAAAGTGGAGCTCCTGCTTGGATGGAATGCAAACCTGCAGTCATACTCTCCCTTAAGATTAAAGATCCCTGTCATAATAAGCAGTATAGTTTGCATTGCAAAGAAACTTCCAGCAAAGATTTAAAAAGTCTCTTTAAAAAGAGAACATTCAAAGCAATTCTGGCCATTTGAGTTCATATGAGTCATACAGTGAGGCAAAAAAGTTTGTAGTCAGTCACTGATTGTGCAAATTCTCCTACTTAGGTACACTTCAACTATGAGAAACAAAATGAGAAAAAAAATTCAGCAAATCACATTGTAGGAATTTTAAAGAATTTAATTGTAAATTATGGTGGATAATAAGTATTTGGTCAATAACAAAAGTTCAACTCAATACTTTGTAACATAACCTTTGTTGGCTATGACAGAGGTCAAACGTTTCTTGTAAGTCTTCACCAGGTTTGCACACACTGTAGCTGCTATTTTGGCCCATTCCTCCATGCAGATCTCCTCTAGAGCAGTGATGTTTTGGGGCTGTTGCTGGGCGACATGGACTTTCAGCTCCCTCCACAAATTTTCTATGGGGTTGAGGTTTGGAGACTGGCTAGGCCACTCCAGGACCTTGAAATGCTTTTTACAGAGCCACTCCTTTGTTGCCTGAGCGGTGTGTTTGGGATCATTGTCATGCTGGAAAACCCAGCCACGTTCCATCTTCAATGCTCTCACTGATGGAAGGAGGTTTTGGCTTAAAATCTCACGATACCTGGCCCCGTTCATTCTTCCCTTAACACGGATCAGTCGTCCCCTTTGCAGAAAAACGCGTCATTTTCTTCCTGGTGTCCTTCGACAGCTCTTTGGTCTTGGCCATGGTTGAGTTTGGAGTCTGACTGTTTGAGGCTGTGGACAGGTGTCTTTTATACAGATAACGAGGTCAAACAGAAGTTGCAGGTCTGTGAGAGCCAAAAATCTTGCTTGTTTGTGGGTGACCAAATACTTATTTTACAATTAAATTCTTTAAAAATCCTCCAATGTGATTTCCTGGATTTTTTTTCTCATTTTGTCTCTCATAGTTGAAGTGTACCTAAATTACAGACCTCTCTCATCTTTCTAAGTAGGAGAACTTGCACAATCAGTGGTTGACTAAATACTTTTTTGCCCCACTGTAACACAACCGCTCCATGTTTGAGGAAATAAAAAAAAAAATGACCGAACTTGGCCACAGGAGTACATGGCTACAATGTCAAAGGAATATAAAATGTTTAAAAGCAAAATTTAAAGAAACTGAGGATGCAAACCAAAGAAGTGGCCATGGCCAAATAACATAACCTTTTTAACATGACCATGTGCGTGTGAACTGGTCAGACGAATGTCGGATACAGATCACATTACAGCCTAAAATAATCGGATTTGGTGATAAATTCAGATTTGGGACACTATCTGCCGTGTAAACATAGCCATAGACATAACTCAAAGTTTGTTTTTCAGTCAGCAAAGGTTACATGATTTCATTAGCAAAATGAATTTAAATATCACAGCAAACGTAAGTGTTTTCTACCACTAGGTTGTGACACCACTAGCACTATAAGGTAGGTGTGCACTACATGGATAGAGAAACATACAGGTGCCATGCTGTCTGTCCACTCTCCATGGCCAGCTTGTAGTCTCTTCACAGTCTCGATGTCATCCAGAACCTTCACCAACTCACCCACTGCAAACGTATTCACCTAAACACAGTTACAGGTAGAAAAAACAGATTGAACCGACAACACAGGGCATCTAGAGATAATGCTCTATTTTGGGACTCCTTTAAATATCTCTCGACCAAAGCTGGCTAGAGATTAGCTAAATAAATGATACAGTGTGCACAGCCCCGTGCTTATCTTATGAAACAGCGGATATGGATATCTACTATACCTGGAAACCACAATTACTAGAATCACCACAATTACAGGTTCGGTCAGATGTATTACTTCGTAACAGCTACACAAATATGACACCAAACAATTTTCGTTTAGAAGCAGAGCATTCCGGCATCTTGAAGCATACCTCAAATAAATTAAATAATTTAAGTTAGTCATATTTTTATCCAGATCAAAGAAAAAAAAAATTTATGGAACCACTCATTACTGAGGAAAAATTGTAATGTCCTTGTAATTTTAAAAATAAATAATGGCACAAGTGTGAACAGACATTAACGAGTCACTGGACTTGGCTAACTGAAAGAAAACATGGTCCCATCAAGAGAGTTGCCAACTGAAACACTGGAAAGGATTATAAAACTCCTTCAAGAAGGAAATCCAACATAGATTGTGGCAAAAGCTGCAATTTGCAGTATGTTCTGTGTGTCAGAACATACAATGAGCAGTACAGGTGCTTCCTCTTCATGTTTAACATCTCCAATTTTAAGTTTCTTTTTGTTTATTTAACGTCGCTTCAAGTTTTATTTGGTTCCAATTTAGAAATCAACCAATCAACCAGTGCAACATACCTTAGTCAAGGCGCCTGGGTGGAACGTCCAGCGTATATTGTTGCTGTACTGGACTCTGACGTCCCCTCTGTCTGTTATTCTATGTACAGTCCCGATTCTGCAAATGTACTATGAACAAAAAAGGAAACCGTAAAAAAGAGAAGATGAATTTCTAACCATACAAAGTGCAATAGTACAGAATAGTATAAAACAAAAACAGTACAAAAGTACTAAACTGAAGTAAAGAAAAATAAATCAGTAAAGGCTACAGTACTATACTACAATACCACAGTCTTAGGTTTTTGGTTTCCCCTAGTCTGATGACATTTCTCGTTGACCTTCTAACTGAAAAGTACAGATGGTTAAACTGTACTTTTTTATTGTCCGCTTCCAGAATTTATTTAGAGTTTACGAGGAGGGGTAACTTGCCATTTTCGAAAGCTCCTTCTGTTATATAGACTTTGGGGTCTGCCACCTTGTGAACCACCAAATATAAAAAAAAATAAAACCTTTAATAAACTTTTTTATAAACATGCAAAAAAACTGATATATTTAAGTTCATTCACTGTAATGGCTAAGCTGTTTTTCCTGGAATATCAATAAAACCTTTTTTTTTATTAATTACAGGTAACAGGGAGCACAAACTGTTGCTAAAGACTTAATAGTTTTATAATGCAAGCAATATAACATGCATGTATGCAGTACTATATGTGTTTGAGTGAAATGGAACATTTTTGTTTTATTCCATAAGTTACTGACAATTTCCAAATACAAATACAATGACAACGAGCATCTATTCGCTGTAAATGACATCTGGACAAAATAACAAAGACGACGCAGGGTTTTCAGACCTTGATTAATAAAGAAAACAAGTTTATATTCATTTTTAACAAAACAAAACTAATGTTTTAACTTAGGGAAGTTCACAAATCAATATTTCGACCACGGTTTTCCATGCGTCCTGTACTTTTCCTCAATAAATAAGATTTGCTTCAGGTGATCACCTAACCAGTACCGCATTAAGTAGAATAAAGTGTATCTGTGTTGGAATTCATCAGATACTGGAAGGGAATTGCTGTCATGTAGATATGTAGACATGTAGATATGTTGATTTTTGTTTTTTAAATGCGTGCTCTAATTTTTTCCAGACCTGTGACAGTCAAGACTATCTGTCACTGTCACTTTAAGTCATTTGCCAAAATATGATGTTTATCTTAAAATGCTATATACCATAAAACAGCCACATCAACACATCTCCTTATTGGCTTATCCTGACTGTTAATGTTCGTTCACCTCTGCCATTTTGGGATTCCAGCCTCCATGGCCTTCTTGCATTTGCCTGAGGATGTCCACCTCCAGCAGACATTTAACCTTGTCCCCCTGCTGGAACGTGTGACCATCAGCACTTTCCTGCCTCTGGAGTTCTGCATGTTCACCTAAACATACAGAGAGAATCTTCAGATCCAGTGCATAGTATGAGTCTTGGTGGAAAGTCAGCGTGTGTACCAGTGGTGGACAAAGAACACAAACCATATACCTGAGTTAAAGTAGAGCTACTCAAGGTAAAATATTACTCCAGTAAAAGTAGAAGTCCTCCCTTTAGACCTCCACTTGTAAAAGTACAAAAGTATTTGCCAAATGTACTTGAGTATGTGGACTGTGGTAGCCTAGCGGTTAAGGTAGTGGACTATGGACCAAAAGATCCAGGGTTCAAATCCCACCTCTGCCAAGCTGCCAATGTTGGGTCCTTGAGCAAGGCCCTTAACCCACAATTGCATGGATTGTAAGGTTGTACCAATTGTAAGTCGCTCTGGATAAGGGCGTCTGCTAAATGCTGTAAATGTAATGTAAATGAGTATCTAAATTAAAAGTAGCATGGTTTATTATGACTCTAATGTGTTATCATTTTTGTAAAATGAGTAATCAACTATTTTTAGGTGACAAGACTCGTTTGTCACTCTTGGTACACCAATCTTTTAACATAATGTCATTAATTAGTCCAACAGGTCAAAAGTTCAAAACAAAGTGATACCCGGATTAGTGTGTTTGTTTCGCACTTCTGTCAGATTTATATGTTATGTTTTTATGCCCACACAAGCAAAAAAGAACAACAGATTTCTGGCTTTCATGTGTTGTCTTTGGCTTCTGCAAAACACCCAAATAATTCACATTGAATTTCTTAGGCCGACACGCAATATCTCAAAACCGTGATGGGGGAAGACACGATGTGGAAGAGATAACTGTATTTAGGTGCCTCACCATCTCATAACATTAGTAGTCTGACTGTACCTGGATAATGTAAGTGTTCAATTTACTACAGTTTGCATAGCTAATTAATTACAATTCTAAATAAATAAGATGCATAACTAATGTGCACCTGTACAAATCAGCAGTCTTTTACGAGTACTTTAGCCCTCAAATGGTTATAGGAACCAATTAAACACATTCAAAAACATGTGCACATTTCACATTTTATTTGAACTAGGACTCCATGACTTTAGTTTCATTCTTAGATTTATCATCTACGCCACCCAAGGAGGTTGGGTCCCTTTTTGAGTCTTGGTCCTCCTAAGGTTTCTTCCTCACACTTAGGGAGTTTTTCCTTGTCGCCCTAGGCTTGCTCAATTTGGGATTGGACGTAGACATTAGGAGATAATCTAAACTTGTAAAGTTGCTTTGAGACAATGCTCCATTGTAAAAAGTGCTATATAAATAAATCTGACTTGACTTGACTTGACTTCTCACATGCAAAAGCAAACTAGCAATGGAGAAATTTCTTATTTAATCCACACCTAGCTTAGGCAGGTGCTCCTTGTAGTAGTAGCCTCCTTGGCCATCACAGACGTATTTGAGATCCACCTTGCCCTTGTGTCCCATCCTGTAGACGTTGGTGGTGCCGTTGGACCAGGTCACACTGGCAACGCTGCGCCCTGACTCTTGGTCCCAACCACGAATGTCAACCACCTTGCCGATCTTCCCCTCTCCTCCTGCTCATGAAAAAGCAACGCAACACAGAGTTGTGCACACACACACACACACACAAACACGAACACACACACACAAAACAGTGTGGGGGTCGGGAAAGGTATACTCACATAGGCAAGCTAACAAGTTCACATCACTTAGATTCAAATTAAAAGCTGCGGGAATTTCTACGATTATGGGTACAGGAACTTTTGCCCATCACAGCAACATCGCAGCACAATTAAAATCTCTAATAGCTACCAGTACTACACTAGAGCAGACGCACAATGTGCATAATTGAAACCGATACAGTCAAATAACCATTAGTTCAACCACATGGTTTCTTCCTTAGTACAGAATTCTTGAGGATATTTTTAACAAAACTACAGAAAGAAACAGGTAAAGCATGTTACAGCACAAAGAATATCCTGGTCTATAAGAGAAGGCACAATTAAAAAACATTTTTTTTTTTTTTTTTCACACTCTGTGGGATAGATCAATTATCACCAGCAGCCCACAAGAAGATTTCACAAGCACAGCATGGACATTTTGACTCATTCACAAAGGGAAAAAAATGCAGGCAGGAAAGCAATGAAATTACTCTTTATACTGTCTAATGTCTAGAACAAAATACCATTACTTCCTTACAGAACATAAGCAGTAAGCAAGGAGCTCTGAACCATTTCCCATTAAGACAGTCTAACAGTAATTACTCATAACCTCCATTTCAACGTGGTTAACTAAGGCTAAATTTAGACTTTAATCTCCATCGTGGCACAAAGCAAAGACGCTTGTTTGAGGCAAACCGGCAAAGGTCTGCAAACCTCTTTTTGGAGAACATATGTTGTGCAGACGCCACTAGTCACTTCAAAGGCTAATTAGGAAATGTGGACTAACCACAAGATTGGTCCACCGTGCTTTCAAACCTTGAACTTTTTTAACGAGACCATGGCATTGGATGGATGATCAAACTGTACTTTGCTCACCTCTGCAGCATATTTAGAGTTTCAAAAGACAAGTCCAATTTGGCTTTGGCAGTGTACGTACTGGTTTTAAAGTATTCAAAAGTTATTTGAACCCGTCTCTCAAACGTCTGAACTTCGTGTCTTTCGTGATGTAACTGGTGACTGCATTCGGTATGTGTTGCCATCTGTTGCCTTTCTTATCGTATGGCACTTTTTTTGCAGACTGATTATGCTAAGGTTTGCTGAGTGTGTTTTTGTGCTGCTGCCTTGGCTCACTCAAGCCTGTAATGAACAGCTGCCTCGAGACGTTGGTCATAATCTTCATATTCTGCACAGTGGTTAGTATGTAGATGGTGAAATAAGTTCGTTGTTGAGTTGTCTTTAAGGGCAACCGACCGCCGACATAGTTTGCAGATGTCTTTTGAGTAAGAACCATCTTTTCAAAGCCAAGCCACCTCCAACTACATAGACTACGAAGCTGGTGGTGTCTGTGTGTTGTATCCTGGTGCCACTCATTTTTAACTTCAGTCATGTGCTGCCTCCACTCAGTGCGCATGCACAGTAGTCGATCCTACCTGGCTACATGACGCAGTGAATACATGAACTTAAGGTGTGTTTTTTGCAAACGGAGTGACATACTCGATAATGTCAACTCTCACATTGTTAAAGCAACAATTAAGATATTATCGTAGATGATACATATCACACACACCCCTATTTCTGAGGGTGTCAAATTTTTCCTGTGTGAGCCAATCAGGTAATACATTTTTTATTTGTATTTAAGGAGCCCTTGCCTTTAAGGATCAAAAATAATACAAAGAAAATACTAAGCAAAAATTGTGGACAATTATATCACTGGTGTTCGGAAGTGATTACAATGTAATTGTAGCCCAGTAATTATGGCATATGCTGTATCGGAAAATGTATATTTAAGGAGAAGGCTCTGACTAGTAATTTGAGGGTTGTGACGCAAAGAAAAAAGGAAAAAATTACATAAATAAATTTTCAAAAAAAAATAAAAAAAATAAAAAAATCACTCACCGTCTTGGTTACCCCAATCCCAGTCAGGTCCACGAACAACCTTCACACCCTGGAAGATTCCTTTAAGAATGATACGCGACAGGTTCTGCCTGGGTGCCAAGCTCACACTAAATTCAGGAAATAAAGAACATTTGTAGAACTGGTTACGTCCAAATATCAAGTCCTATTAAAACCATTTATACTTTTAAAAAATTACAATGGTCATAAACATATAGTGGTGCTTGAAAGGTGCGTGAACTCTATAGAATTTTCTAGATTTCTGCATAAATATGACCTAACACAACATCAGATGTTAACTCAAGTTCTAAAAGTAAATAAAGAGAGCCCAGTTAAACAAATGAGACAAAAATATTATACTTTGTCATTTATTTATTGAGGTAAATGATCCAATATTACGAATTAGATTAGCAGTTAATTTGAAGGTGAAATTAGTGTCAGGTGTTTCCAATCAATGGGATAACAATCAGGTGTGAGTGGGCACCCTGTTTTATTTAAAGAACAGGGATCTATCATACTCTGCTATTCACAACACATGTTTGTAGAAGTGTATCATGGCACGAACAAAGGAGATTTCTGAGGACCTCAGAAATAGAGGTGTTGATGCTCATCAGGCTGGAAAAGGTTACAAAACCATCTCTAAGAGTTTGGACTCCATCAATCCACAGTCAGACAGATTGTGAACAAATGGAGGAAATTCAAGACCATTGTTACCCTCCTCAGGAGAGGTCGACCAACAAAGATCACTCCAAGAGCAAGGTGTGTAATAGTTGAAAGGTCACAAACGACCATAGGGTAACTTCTAAGCAACTGAAGGCCTCTCTCACATTGGCTGATGTTAATGTTCATGAGTCCACCATCAGAAGAACACTGAACAACAATGGTGCGCATGGCAGGGTTGCAAGGAGAAAGCCACTGCTCTCCAAAAATAACATTGCTGCTCATCTGCAGTTTGCTAAAGATCACGTGGACAAGCCAGAAGGCTATTGGAAGAATGTTCTGTGGACGGATGAGACCAAAATAGAACTTTTTGGTTGAAAAGAAAAGCGTTATGCTTGGAGAAAGGAAAACACTGCATTCCAGCATAAGAACCTTATCCCATCTGTGAAACATGGTGGTGGTAGTATCATGGTTTGGGTCTGTTTTGCTGCATCTGGGCCAGGACGGCTTGCCATCATTTATGGAACAATGAATTCTGAATTATATCAGAGAATTCTAAAGGAAAATGTCAGGACATCTGCCCATGAACTGAATCTCAAGAGAAGGTGGGTCATGCAGCAAGACAATGACCCTAAGCACACAAGTCGTTCTACCAAAGAATGGGTTAAAGAAGAATAAAGTTAGTGTTTTGGAATGGCCAAGACATTTGTTTAACTGGGTTCTCTTTATCTACTTTTTGGACTTTTGTGAAAATCTGATGATGTTTTAGGTCATATTTATGCAGAAATATAGAAAATTCTAAAGGGTTCACAAACTTTCAAGCACCACTGTATATCGCAAAACTCATGACATAAACCTAAAAACAGACCTGTTGAGATATACATAACTTGCCAGAAACAAGCAGACATCTAAAAGTAACATGATCCTACAATGAACATATAAACGTCTAACAAGTGTAACAAAACTAGGACACAACGTTCCTATATTTCTGAACAATGAGACAATACAGGCTTTAAATTCATAGAGCAATTTCATCATCAGCTACCATGATGTACAAGTAAGTCCCAAAAACTGCACAATTATGACAATAATTAGAACAATTGGACGAAGTACTTGCTGATGATGGAGTAGAGATTGAGAAGTAAGGTCAAAGTCAGCAAATATGCTTCAAATGAAACCAATTAAATGAGCAAACAAAAATGCTTTAAGGGAAAACTCAACAGAGACGGACAAAATAAAGGCGATGGAGGCTGTAACAAAGTCGGATAGATGGGGGGAAAATGAGAAAAGGTTCTTTGTTTCTGAACCGTTCTTCCATACGCGAATATGGCCAACATGTGCTTAGCTATAATTCTCAGTGAAATACAAGCATTGTCTCTCTCATATGTCTCTCATTCTCTGTGTGTATCTTTGCCATTCGATGACTCTTCCAAAACCAAAAGGAATATTAGCCAGATCTTGAACAGCAAACTACACCTCTCAATTTTAAACATGTGCAGTAAAATGAATAATGGCAGAGTCTGAGAGTTACATTAACAACTGATCAGTGAATAGGTCGAAAACAATTTCGGACTATTGCAAAACCTTTCAAAATGTTCCCCTCATAGATGAGGAAGTAAATACATACCTTATTGTAAAGATCTGGTCTGATCTTGGTGCAAAAGAACTGCCTATTCCCATACTTTCTCCACAGGATCAGCATGAAGGCTCAATTCAGTTTCAGATTCTCAAACGCATGAATTTTTCTAGATCAATTACATGAAGCAACTCAGCCGGAACGTAACCAACACCTTCTCCCTTTTGGGGAAGAGGGTTTCTGTTGCTATTTGCCAAATCGTCTCTATTTCTGTTTTCCCTCAGAAAAGTATGTTAAGGTTGAATGGAAGGAGATTTCTCAGTCCTGTCTATGTTTTACCAAGCAGACAAGACTGTCATGCTGCTTGGAAGGATTAGAGAGGAATAACTGCAAATCTCTAATTTGGCTACCCTTCTGGTGGCCTAGCCAAGGTGCACCTATAAAGGGAAAATCAGGTGTAATCTCCTAGACACTCTGTATGCGTGTGTTTGTGTGGGGGCATGTGATACAAAGATCAACAATTGGAACTAATCTCCTGACACTAGCACAGCATGGACCAATCAAGCATGAGAACCCACACAACACAACCTCTTACTGGTTGTGCACATTATTATTTTAGTTTATGTACATTATTTCTTTGTCACAGTAGCAGTAGCCTGTCACAGTAGAAAAAGAACAAAAGCATGGATTAAGACTACAGCTAACAACCATCAACAATCCCAAACCAAATCCTGTTTTAGTGCTATATGGGACTGTGTATTAAGGATTATACAACAGTTAGTTCCGACCTCACAATCTGATTAGTTGAGGAGCATATTACTGTGCTGATGTTTGTGATAACAGCCAAAATGGTACGCCTCTATTTCTTTGCAGAATGCCAGGATGCATTACCCTGCTGATAGAGGTCACTGCCATTATACCATTGAATACTGTTTCCAAGAAGAGGTGTACTTGGTCTTCGTCAATATTTAGGTAGGTGGTATGTGTCAAAATAACTTCCGCATAAGTGCCAGGACCCAGGAATTCCCAGCAGAACATTGCCCAGAGCATCACACTGTCAGTTTTATTCACTTCACCTGTCAGTGGTTTTAATGTTCTGGCTGATCTTTGTGTGTGTGTGTGAGCATGTACCTTGTCTTGCTATGCATGTGAGGACTAGTGATAGACCAGCCGATTAATGCCATTTTGAAATAATCAACATAAGCCGCTGTGCTCACGAAGCCAATATCCAAAAATAGTGGAAGCTTCGTTTTGGTGGGGCCATTTATGAGAAAAGGGAAAACTCCCAGCATTATATCTTGTTGCTCTCAACTTCAACTGGGATTGAAATCAAAAAGATGCTGGTACCATGTGTACTACTCTACCATTGCTTATTCCTTTGCAAGTATTTACACACTTTCCCCAGAATGCAGATGCTGTTATCTTTTCTGTTGTTGTCAAGAGCAAAACAACTTTTATTAAAAAAAACAGATGGAGTGCAAACAGAGACATTTATAGCTAAAATATGTTAAATTTAGTTCAGCGATTTTGTGTCAGTTTTTATTATTATTATTACTTTTATCAGCAAAAAGTGTGATATCAGCCATCAGTCACTCTGCGCTCTAAATAGCGCCATCAGCCATTAAAAAAAACCCATATCGGTCGACCACTAGTGAGGACCAATGGCCTCATAATGATAGGAAAACCTACAGTTTTCGATCTTCAAGGACGTAACTGCTTTTTGACAAAAACGACAACTTTTATTTGAAAACAAAAAGAGCCAGTAGGTTACTGAAGTTAAGGTTAGGTGTAGCATTAATTAGCTACAGTAATCACTATGTCAATGGAAAGTCCTCATAGGTATAGTTAATCAAATGTCAAATGTGTGTGTGTACCTTGCCTTGCTATACTTGTGAGGACCAAATGTCCTGACAATGACAGGAAAACCTGGAATTTTCAGTGTGACCACCATTTTTCTGGTCCTCAGTACTTTACTTGCTTTTTTAGAAAAATTTTAACTTTTATTTGAAAAACCAAAAGACAAAAGACTTGCTTTAGGTTACTGATGTTACGGTTAGTGGTAGGTGTTAGTATTAATTAACCACAAAAATCCTTCATTCTCATTCATATCGATGGAAAGTCCTCACAAGAATGGCAAGTGTGTGTGTGTGTGTGTGTGTGTGTGTGTGTGTGTGTGTGTCACCGCTGGCGTGCAACGCCTTAATATGCCTTTTTCAGTCCAAGTAGGCCTAATCTAGCCAATCCTCAAACAAAACATCAATTGTCCTGTTTATATGCATTATTGCTACTTATGAGAAATTAACCTGGCTGATCCAAATCTCTGTCAACACAGGCAGGAGTATCATTCTGGAAGAACAGTCACCTGATGGTCATGTGACTATAATTCCTAACAGATTTACTATAAGCCTAGTCACTAACATGCTGGCTT
>JAJAGP010000929.1:75023-125023 GCA_025084515.1 Ancistrus triradiatus | reverse complement strand
GTTGGCGACACAGAAACTTCTCGTAACAACACAATAGTCTGAAATCATGCAAAACCAGCTATGAAAATGAGAGGATTTAGCTCAGCCTTGCTCCAGTAATAGTGAACTAAATAGTGAACTTTTACAAAAAGGGGTTAAGTGTTTTTCTGGAATTCACGCAAAGTACATTTCAAAGGGGTTTAAGACAAGAAAATCAGTAAATGAGTCTGTCACTTTCATCAATTTATATTTTTTATTAATTTAACCTGGATAAACTGTTATCCATTCTGTTAAATTCTTATCACACTTTACTCAGATTTCCAAAATTTGAGCCCATTTTTCTCCCAATTAAGTAATTTATATAATATAGCCAAAAGATGGAACAGTTGTGAAAAAAACGACACACCAAAGTTACATCCAAAATCATGGGTTTAGGCATGTACACTCACTGGTCACTTTATTATGTACACCTCCTTGTTTCTACACTCATTCTCCATTCTATCAGCTCCACTTAGAATACAGATGCACTTTTGTAGTTCTACAATTACAAACTGTAGTCCATCTGTAGTCCCCACAGGACCCGCACAGATCAGGTCCTATTTGAGTGGTGGATCATTCTCACCACTGTAGTGACACTGATGCAGTGCTGGTGTGTTAGTGTGTGTTGGGCTGGTACGAGTGAATCAGACACAGCAGTGCTGCTGGAGTCTTTAAACACTGAGTGCTCTCTATCAGACACATCTACCTTTTCGATCAGTCAGAGACAGTAGGACATCTGTTGTTGCACAGTTTGTTAGTCATCCTCTAATCCAGTGGTTGCCAAACATTTTCTGCAGTGCCCCCCACCCCCCCTCCTTTTGTAGATAATATTTGTAATATTTATATATTATAAATTATTTGGCCATTTGTCTCAAAGTCCTTAAATGTGTGTCACTTTGTTTGAACTCAATCCACTTCAAAACATGGGTTTCATTTGAAACAGCATATGAAACACCAAAATAAACCACAACCCAGAATTGAATTTTATTTCATTGCAGACAGTATGAACCAAAGATATTTTGGTTTGTCTGCTCAACTTCATTTCAAAAGACCATCCTGACGGTTAGCAGCAACAAGTCCAAAAGCCAGGGTCTGTAATGGAATGGGGTTGGGTCAGTGCCCTTGGTAAATGTACTTTACACTTCTGTGATGGCAGCATTAATCAGGTTTTAGGGCAACATGTGCTTCCTTTAAGATGACATCTTTTCCGGAGCATTCATGCATATTTCAACAAGACATTGCAAAACCACATGCTCACACGTTACAAAGGCATGGCAACAGAAGAAGATGGTACGGGTACTGGACTGGCCTGCCTACAGTCCTGACCTGTCCCCAATAAAGAATGTGTGGAGAATCTTAAAAAGAAAAATGCGACAAAAACAACCCTGTACAGCTTAAGACATGTTTGCAGGAAGAATGGAACAAAATCACACCTGAAACACTAAATCGCTTGGTATCATCTGTGCCAAAACATATTTGAAGTGTTGTGAGAAGGAATGGCAAGATTATAAAGTGGTAAATACTGTCCCAACTTCTTTTGGAATGTTTTGCAGGCCTGAAACGCAGGAATGCATGTTTATTATCAAATGAAATGAAGTTGACCAGACAAAACATGAATTATATCTCAGGTTCATACTGTCTGTGGTTAAATAAAAGTCAAAGTAAATCAAAGAAACACTGTTTTTTTACATGGATTTTCCATACTGTCCCAACTTTTTCTGGTTCTGGGTTGTAGCTAAATTGTTCACCCAGTTACTGCCAGAGTTACTGACAGGAATGCAAGACACTGGTAGAAAAAAGTGGGATAAACAAGGAAGAAATGACACATGGAAATTATTTTTCTGTCCAGGGAGCAAGTTTGCCCATTCCCACCACTTGCCAATGTTCCCCTATTGCATAAAATTATGTAACAGCATATTTTCCATCACAATGAAGACCTCTATTTTTTGGCCGATGGGAATTTAGACTATTCTAAAATGATTACCTTAATACCTTCTGGAGCTGTGTGTGAGGTACAGCGGTGCTTGAAAGTTTAGAATTTTGTAGATTTCTGCCTTAATACGTCCTGAAAGATCATCATATTTTCACACAAGTGCTAAAAGTAGATAAAGAGGACCCAATTAACAAACGAGAAAAATATTATACTTGGCCATTTATTCATTAAGGAAAATGACCCAATGACCCAGCAGTTAATTTGAAGGTTAAGGTACTGGTTAAGGTACTGGACTCTGGGCCAGAAGGCCCAGGGTTGAAAGGGTTCCCCCTCTGCCAAGCTGCCACTGTTGGGTCCTTGAGCAAGACGCCTAACCCACAATTGCTTGGATTGTAAGATTGTACCAGTTGTAAGTCGCACTGGATAAGGGTGTCTGCTAAATGCTGTAAATGTTGTTTGTGACTGTGGTAACCTAGTGGGTAAGGTACTGGACTATGGATCAGAAGGTCCAGGGTCCAAATCCCACCTCTGCCAAGCTACCACTGTTGGGTCCTTGAGCAAGGCCCTTAACCCACAATTGCTTGGATTGTATCAATTGTAAGGCGCTCTGGATAAGGCTGGATAATGATGTAAATGTAAATCTATCAGTGTCTGATCTTCACAAGATGTTTTTGAACCTCAGAAAAATAACTATTGGTGCTCATCAAGCTGGACGAGTTTGATCAAGACCAACAAATGAAGAAAATTCAAGACCACTGTTACCCTCCACATGATTCGTCGACCAACAGAGATCACTCCAAGTTCAAGGTTTTTAATAATCCGTGAGGTCACAAAGGTCACAGATTAAACTCACCTGGAAATTCCTCCAGGCTGATGTGAAGGACTAACCAACAGTTACTGGAAATGTTTAATCAAAATGTCACAGCATATACTGAAATCTAAGGTTCACATACTTTTGCCACTCACATATATGTAAACTGTCACATATATCTCATTTGATTAATTTAGCTTTCTATATCTGCTTTCAGAGCCTATGTGAAAGTCTGCTGATGTTTCAGGTCATATTTAAGCAGAAATATAGGAGAATTAGAAAAGGGTTGACAAACTTTCAAGCTCCACTGTACATGAGAGTCATCATTAATTCAAAATTACAAAAAAGCACGAGTAACCCATTTTTATTGCTATCCAGCTGCCATCAACAAAAGCCATATTCCTTTGGGATCAGTTAAGTGGATGGGATGCTGCCGACACAGAAAAGGGGAACAATAGAGCTTTGTGAGTTTACAGTATGAAATGTGCTTTGCTTCTCTTAAGCAAACATGTGACAAATAAGTTTTGCAAAACTGCAGTCTATGCGATGAGACTTCACTGCATCAGATACAGCATGCGTGTCGTATCCAAAGCACTCTACATGTTCATTTTAAAATAACATTTCACTACCCTTTTTAAATGACACCATCAGTAAAATTCATAGAATGAATTCATATGCAAAAGTTGCCACATTTTGTCATATGAACATCTGCAGGAATGAACTGCAGTATGACATAAGCTCTAAAAACTAGTCAACTATGACTGAAACGTACACAACAGCGTGTTCCAGACAGTGCCACAGATTTAAGAGGATTCACATCTGGGGATTTTGCGAGCCAGCCACATTGCAGCCCTGAGAACATGAGAACTGTCATCTTGGAATAAAAAAATAAAAATGTTATGTTCCTTGATAAGATAATGAGCAAAAGGCTAAACCTGGTTGTCCAGCAGCTCAATGCAGGCACTGTGGTTCAAATTTAGCCACCTCAACCAAAGGACCATTTACGCATAATTAAAACACCCCAAGAACCTCACAGAATCTCCTTCAGCTTAAACCACATCTTTCACATAGTCCTCATTCAAGGTTTCCTAAGGTCTTCGATGAACACGACACCTACCATCACTTGCCACCAGAAACAAGACTCATCTGACCAGATAACACGTTTCCAGTTACGAACAGTCCAATTCTTAGTCTTTTCGCTCAACTTTGCAAGCAGAAGTGAGCAAGAGTCTCTTCCGTCCCACTCTGCTCCATATGTTATTGGTATGCTGGTCCCTGGGGAGTGTACTGTAATAATATTGGTTGTGAAGGACCTGTGTTGAATTCTAAAAGCCTCTGATGAGAATTTCCTGTAGAGTGGGACTTTTGCCACTGGTGGTAGACTCATATGACCATAGGCTGCGATACACCTGCACATTCAGCTACTTCCTTCACACTATGGCTTTTGGCACGCCCAAATGTCATCACTCCTTTTGGCCAATCATTACCATCTGCTTTGTGACCATGAGACATTCACTGCACTGTACCACCTCTTCTCAATCAATGAATCCCATCGCACAACGCACAGGTAGTTCAAGCCTGATCAACCTTGTGCAATGCCATCTGCAGGTCATAGCTCCTTAGACACGTAGGTGACTCATTTTTTGCTTATTGCTGGCAATAAAATTAAAACATTAATACATCTATAAAATCGGCAAAGTATGTACTCTTGCATAAGGCTTTACAGGTATGCACCCAGAGGAGTTAGAATGTAAGAGTGGATGCCTGTCATCCGTGTTTGTGTGTCTGTGTGAAAACTACCTTACCAGTCGAGATTTCTTGCTCATTAGCTCATGTCTGGACTAGAGACTCTTCTAACTTGACCGATGTTGTTTAGAGACTTTTTTCCACTAGTTACTCATGTTTGTGTGTATGGCTTTCCGCTACTTATTTGTAACAAGCTGTAAATGACATTATTAAGCGCATGTGTCTGTCTTATTGCAAGTAGTACTCCTTTGTTTTTCCCCCTACTACCTGCATATTCTCTCGCACCTATAACTATATAAATTGGTTCGCATTTCACTCGTTGAGGCTCTGGCTGATCTTCCGTGTGGTTTGTAATACGGTCTACTGATGCACTTCTGGCTTCCATCAAACAAAAGTATCAGGAGAGTATCCATCATAACATCCTCTGAAGTGTTGCAGCTTTCCCCTACACAGGGTTGTAACACCACATTACCAAATTTTTTATAATCATTGGGAATTTCCATGAATTAAAATGTGGTGGCATTAAGGGTGGAGTGTAGATGGTAGCGTTCCAGCCATGTTTTTAGCGGTATCGCTGGTGCATTTATGTAACGTTTGCAGTTTTCTCGTGAAAATACCCTTTATATTTACACCGCAGTCGCCTAAAAACTGTCAGACAAAGCCCATTTCAATCAACGACATGTCTCACAGAACGTAATGCGGTTGTTAAAAGTCACATACCTGTACATGTTTTCATAGTTCGAATTCAGAGAGAGCTTAGTAGGTAATGAGCATGGTATACTCACGGCTGCGAGTGTGCCGTCTCATATCGCTCAAAGGCGTGTGAGAGATCATGTTTGTTGTTCATGTAGCAGTGTGTACACAGGTCGTAGTCGAAGCACACCTTGCACTTCCAACGCATTCCCATGATGCCGTGCTTCTTACAGCTGTCACAAATTATGTTTGAGTGTCGGACACCTAGAGGAAAAAGCAAAGATAGAAAAGCCATGAAAACTAGCATAGAGCAGTTAAAGTGTCCACTGCACATTATGACCACTTGAGGCACTGTAGTGTAAAGCACCATGGAATTCAACTGGATCTATGTAAACTGTCTAACATCCCTCAGAGCTACATACAGGTGGCCTCTGTTTTACTATGGGGATACGTTCCGACAAATCCACTGTCAGTTGAATGTATCGTAGAAGATATATTTATACACGTGTATACATATACATATACACACATTTACATTTTACATTTACAGCATTTACCAGAGTGACTTACAATTGATACAATCTTACAATCCAAGCAGTTGTGGGTTAAGGGTCTTGCTCAAGGACCCAACAGTGGCAGCTTGGCAGAGGTGGGATTTGAACCCTGGACCATGGTCCATAGTCCAGTACCTTAACCGCTAGGCTACCACAGTCCACACGTAGCATAGCCTACCTTAAACATGCTTAAAACACTTCCAATCATTAACATAAATCTTATTTTATATTAGAGTGTGATGCATTGAATAAAGTACTGAAAATGAAAAACAAAAATGATGCTTGTAACCACAGCTTTTCCTCACTACATTTCCCAGCGCTCATCACTCCCGCCATGTGACTCTGTATGTCACGCACTGCCGACTTCCTCATTCATCACAGGAGAGTGCGAGAGAGTATCACACCATGTATCACTTACTGAACTGAAAATCAAAATTCACAGTATGGTTTTTGCTGAATGTGTATTTATGTGCATCATCGGATTCCCATCGTAAATTTGAAATGTCTTAAATTTCGCAAAATGGAGACAAACAAGTAAGGGGGAGAGACTCCTTTTTTAACATGTCAATCAAACAAGACGTGGGGCTAAACATACACAACATTTTCCGTGGTAATAAGACATAACAGTTTCCAGAAAGCTCTCCAGAAAAGCATTTACTCAAGTTTATATAACAAAAACCAAGACAAAGCATTTTACTGAAGATGAATGAACGAATTATTCTAGATTTCTGTTTTCTCAAGGCCTTACAAACTCGAGTGTCATATCTGTACCATGAAATGTTGGTAAAACGATTTTTCTGGAATATTTTCAAACACTTGTGTGTCTTGTTGCTGAAGAGAACTGTGTTTAGTCCCATCCTATCGTTTGACTGAAACGCTAAAGACCTTCAGACACTTTTTAAAAATGTGTTTATCACCCTCATGTCCCCCCTTATACCTGGACCCAGTTTATTTTTCTACACCCCCTAGTGGTCATAAAGTATATGGGACAAATTTAACTCCAATCATTCATTGTTTTATCCGCTTAATCCTGGGCAGGGCCACAGGAAAGCCGGCACAAGGCAGGAACAACCTTAGACAGGGCGCCAATCCATTGTGCGGCACACACACTCATACATTAAGGGCACTTTAGAAACACCAATTAGACTAAAGGTCTATTCACACAGAGTACGATTTTTTCGCACGAGAAAAAATGGATACGATTTTTCATGGTGTAGTGGGACCTTCACACCAAGTCCGATGCGTTTTTTTGTCTAAACACACTGAAAACTCCCTGTTCACCTTTACTTTCTTTCATGTCCCTTCTCTTTATGAGATTTCGCCGTGTCTTTTTCATATCGTCAACTTACAAAACAAAGGTACGAGCGAAGATTAGTGCAGGAAGCTACAATTTGTGTTTTTTGTAGGCATGATCAGATTAGATCTTTTCTTTAATATCCATGTTTTTATAGTCAGTGTGCTGCTTGTCCTATAAGCTTTAGTGCTCTGCTACTAGCAGGATGAGCTGTTCTGCCTGACAACGGAGCTCTGATTGGTCAGTCTGATTTTAACGCAGCCCAGTGTAAAAAGGGCTTTGGAATGAGGGAGGAAACTAGAATCCCCGAAATAAACCCACGCAGACAAAGCTCCACATGAGCTGTGAGGCGACCTTATTAACCGCCACACCTTTCCTTGCCACTGCCGCCCTAGGCTTGCTCAATTTGGGATTGGATGTAGTTATTAGGAGATATGCTTTGAGACAATGCTCCATTGTAAAAAGCGCTATATAAATAGATCTGACTTGACTTGACACCACCGTGCCACCCCTGACTTTAACTACACGTATTCTTAAATTTCATTCCTCCATGCTTAGTTCCATTTCAGTACATAGCTTATAACCTAAAGGCATTATAGAACCCATGTAATGCACCACATACTGTACACACAAATAGAAGGTCATTTGGGATTCAGACACAGAACACAAAATATGGGACTTACATAATGCAAGAATAAGTAGAAGTCTTTCTTTCGGTTGTTCCCATCGGGGTTCACCACAGCGGATAAAGTACATGTATGTGTTCACAACTGCCATTTCCATCCGTTTTACAAAATCCACTACCATCTGCCCTTCCCTATTCCTGTCTTTAACACCGTATCTCCCCAACACATCCTCATCACCTCTGTTAGTGTAAATAAAAGTATTTCCTTAATATAGCACTTCATGTTCTAGTAAAGTATATTTTAAGTCCTTAAACATGTATTCCAGAAAAATGAAATAGTATCTGCCACAAAACCTGTCTTACTGGTATAATTTATTTTAAAAGTTTATACATTTGATTCAATAACTGAACAGTCAATTTTGAATAATTAAGTCTATGTTCAATGAGATAGAATGGTGCTGATGATGATATCCTGGCTACATGCAAAAATATTATTTATTTTCTCAGGCAGATATTCAAACACTATATGTTTAACAGAGTGGTTCGATTGCAATCAACATTTCCACCATATCTTGGGACCCCAAGAGGATGTTTGCTGGGGTCCCACAAGAGGTTCCTTTCATAATCGGTCTTGGATTATTACTCAAGTATGTCGCTGTATGAAAACACCACGAATACATGCATGTGAAGTTAAATATACAACCAGCCTCATTTCAAAGACACAATCGTAGGAGCCCATAAGGTCAAATGACTGAAAACTTCTGTTCTGCAATCACTTAAAGGAGGTGGATAATGAGCGTTTTCTTCACAGAGTTGTTGCCCTTTAGAAATGACTGGCTTCTAAGTCACACTCTCTCTGTAATTCCCATGCTCTTTCACTCCATTACTCTGAGTCATTCAAGGCCAAAGAATGTTGCTTTTAATGGTGCGGGAAAGCGGCATCTTGGTTCAGGGATGAACATTTACTCGGCTATAAATACAACCAGACCAGCTGCGTAAAAGCTAAATTGTTGAGAGCAAGTGTTTGTGAGACAGGGAGAAGAGTGAGACTGACAGATGGGCAGAGAGACAGACAACGAATCTGCAGAGAAAGGCAAATGCGTCTGGCGAGATAACCTGCTGGATGTGAACCATAAACCATCAGCAAACATGTAATATAAATCTGAACCACTGGAGGGAGCGAGAGAAACAGGTGTACTCGGGCATACTGGATAAGGGGATAACGAGGGTCATGAATGGCAGTAGCTCTAATACATTCACACAGTAAAAGGTCAGTTACACAACTGTGTGAAGATGGATAAACAAGGCTTTTGAAAGGCAGTCAAAGGTCACATTTTGAAAATCATTACACAGCTTGGTATAGCCCTTCATGTAATTTCTTGTAAATCCTAAAGACTTTTAATACCCATCCCAGAGGCTACAGTTTTACTGGAGTTTTGTGTTCTGTAACCACTAAGAAATCAAGGTTAACTGAAAAGTTAAGTTAAATATAAGTCAAATGTTACTAGTATGATTAGTAGTATTAAGAATAAATTCTTATTTAAATATCACTTCATTCCTTCGCTGTCCTATCGACAACAAATGCAAAATCATTATTACAGACGTTCACTATTCTGTTGTATAGTGCAAGTGTCTTTATTTGGGCTGCAAGGTGTGTCTAACAACATACAACCCCAAATCAGAAAAAGTGGTGACAGTGAGAAAAATAAAAAGAGAAAGAATATAAAACAAAACAGTGCGTCTTACAGTGGTGCTTGAAAGTTGGTGAACTCTTTAGAATTTTTGATATTTCTGCATAAATATGACCTAAAACATCATCGGATTTTCACACAAGTCCTAAAAGTAGACAAAGAGAACCCAGTTAAACAAATGAGACAAAAATATAATACTTGGTCATTTATTTTTTGAGGAAATTGATCCAATATTACATATTAGTGAGTGGCAAAAGTATGTGAACCTCTAGAATTAGCAGTTAATTTGAAGGTGAAATTAAAATCATGTGTTTTCAATCAATGGGATGACAATCAGGTGTGAGTGGGCATCCTGTTTTATTTAAAGAACAGGGATCTATCAAAATCTGCTCTTCATAAGAACCTAAGAAGCATAAGAACCTTATCCCATCTGTGAAACATGGTGGTGGTAGTATCATGGTTTGGGCCTGTTTTGCTGCATCTGGGCAGGACAGCTTGCCATCATTGATGAAACAATGAATTCTGAATTATATCAGAGAATTCTAAAGGAAAATGTCAGGACATCTGTCCATGAACTGAATCTCAAGAGAAGGTGGGTCATGCAGCAAGACAACGACCCTAAGCACACAAGTTGTTCTACCAAAGAATGGTTAAAGAAGAATAAAGTTAATGTTTTGGAATGGCCAAGTCAATGTCCTGACCTTAATCCAATCTAAATGTTGTGGAAGGGACCTGAAGCGAGCAGCTAATATGAGGAAACCCACCAACATCCCAGAGCTGAAGCTGTTCTGTACGGAGGAATGGGCTAAAGTTCCTCCAAGCCGGTGTGCAGGACTGATCAACAGTTACAGGAAATGTTTAGTTGCAGTTATTGCTGCACAGCGGGGTCACACCAGATACTGAAAGTAAAGGTTCACATACTTTTGGCACTCACTGATATGTAAAATCATTTTGCTCAATAAATAAATAACCAAGTATAATATTTTTGTCTCATTTGTTTAGCTGGGTTCTCTTTATCTACTTTTAGGACTTGTGTGACAACAGGTGATCGTGCTGTTAAAAATAAAATAGAATTGTGCATATAGTTTTCAAACGGAAACAATTGCATCCAAATAGTTTGCATTTTTGAGTCGCTTTTTTGCATCGCATTCGGTGAGTACATCTTAACACTTTAGCATGCGGACTCCAACCACAGACAATGACAAACATGGCATTAGCGACTTCCAAGACACTCAGGCTCAGGTGATGCACCCAAACATAGAAAAGGGCAAAAATATAATAATTTGAATCCATATGATTGATTAAAAAATAATAATAATAATAAAATATAAAAAATAAATAAAAACTGTTAAATAAACCTAAACAAAATACCATAAAAATTTTAAAGCGCATGTTCAAGAATATATATACACACATACACAAAATATGAAAAATATATATTACCATTATAAGATATACAGTACTGATTATCAACTGAAGCCTAGTCTGTAGTTTGAAGTACAGTACAGATGGCTGATTCCTTAATGCTAAATACCACTGTCAAAGCAACTCAGCAGTTTAGGCAAACACTATCCTAGATATGGCTACTTTGTTAATACACTAATATACCATTTGTCACTTCAAATTGCGCTTATTTAATAAATCTAATGAAAGCAACTCACCAATCTGGGCGTTGTCATAGAGCAGCAGGTCGAAGGCCCCCTGGTAGCCGGTGCGATAGTTGGTGCGTGTGCCACTGTCCCATTGCACCACCACAGTTTTGTCAGGTGTGCTGGTGCTGCCCTGGCGCCCCACCTCCACTACTGTGCCCACGTGGCCCTCACCATCATCCTGGTTTCCCCATTTCCAGTCGATGCCACGTACCACACGCATGCCCACTTCCATGGCGCCACGGGCAGGTGGGCTACCGCTGCCACCTCCGGCCTCGCCGCTGCGCTTACGGTGGGGGTGCGCAGGCAGCTCGGCAGAGGGATGGGCCGCAGTGCTGCTGGTGCCGCTTGAACGTGAGCGAGCAGGTGGGAGCGGGAGGGTGCCAAGTAGAGGGCTCTCCGGAGACAGGTCAGGGGTGACTGCAGAGAGACAGCAAGAGATACAGAAGGTATAAAGCTAAATCTGAGCAGAGCATCAGGTTGTATGGGTAGCATGACATGTTTGGAGACAATGTAACTGATCCTTGCTAGCTCCAAGTGTTTATGCAGCTAACAGTCATTCCTTTATATCAGTGGTTCCCAACCTTTTTTGCCCCCATGAGTATCTAAGAAAATCTGCCCATAAGATTATTAAAAAAAAATCAAAAATCATAAAACAAATTATATTTAATAATTTTATATATAGTTTTTCCCCCCCCCAATCAGTGAGTGTGTCATTTTAATTCTACTTAACATTTGCAAATTGTATTTTAACTAACTCAGAAGACTTCAGGGCAGACAAAGCCCTGTGTGCCCGCTGTGATGTTTGTCACCCCCCTAAAGGGGGCCTGGAACCTAGGTCGGGAACTATTGCTATACAATATGACCTCTTTAGCTCACCCCTGTTATCTCACCAAACTCATCTCTAGCCACCTGTGATGACAGGACAGATTTCCTTCCATGCATTTTACCTCGAAAAGCCGCCAACCTCGCCTCTCACCCTCACCAAGCTTAATATGTGACAAATGTCTTGCCAGCAATGAAATTCTACCCCACTAAACTGCCAGTAGATGGGACTTTAATCCTACTTTAAACTTGTAAAGCCGGATGATGTACAGCCCCTGTCTGTTATCAGAGACGTTATATAAGGAGAAGACTGGTCACTCATTGAAATATGAATGGGACTTTAGTACAGAAGCCAAGCCCCATCATTAGAAAGAACCAATCAGCATGTTACTAAATGTGTTGGAGAGGGGGGCAGCAAGTCTTGGCCCATTTGTAGTGGCGGAAGGCGCACACGCAGTAGCCAGAATAACCTTAAACAAAACTGTACTTTTCGGTGTTATTTGAACCCAACAATGCAAGTTTATGTCATTTTTAACAGATTATTCCACCAATTCTAAATATTCATTTTAAACATTAATTTCTCTTTCAGTTTCAGATATAAATAGGAGTCTGGTCTTGTATGGCTGAAAATAACTGCCCCGTGGAGTTACCAAGATGGCAACGGAATGAACAGACTTATCTTATAATGACTGTTATTCATCGCAGACTGGACTTCATGCGCTTTACATCACAGCAAAAGCCGTCGATCACGAACTATTTTGCGTAAACAAATAGAAACTGTACATGTTTATGTATATTGTAAACGTGATTGTACGATCACGCGAGCTGCTCAGGAAAACGCATTATGTCAGCATCAGGTATGAATGTCACTTTGTCTAATTTTTTGTAACCTCGTTAAGTCGCCAAACTCGCCTCTCGCTACAAATAGCATTAAACATGCATTAATGGAGTTGTATTGTACACGTAAACATCTATACACAGACAATAATGAAAGAAACAATAATTAAATGAAATACAAGAGCTATTCTCACTCTTTTCCTTTCTGCTTTGCTGTTATCGCTAACTTACTTACGACCCAACAACTCACTAATGGGTCACACCATAGCCCCTGTGATCCTACTTATGTATTGACAGGGTGGGTCAAGACTCTCTGGACACCCCATTAAAAGTTAAATACCTGGGACTCCCCAACAGTTTCTAGAACTGAAGAAGCCTTTTGGATGAGAGGTGAAATGTCTTCAAGAACCAAGAAGTCGTCCAGTTGCCTTCAACTAAACACTTAAGTCTACCATGACCTGGATGACTGAGAACTTACACAGACATAGTTTAAAGACTGTGATTCTCTTTTTCTGTCAGCAGGTGTTGCAAGGGTTCGTTCATACTTGTTTTCTGTCATTCAGTGAATTAAGTGTATATGAGACAGATTTTTATTTCCTATTATAATTCTTAAGACCCCGGGCGTTAAAGCGAGAGATCAGATCGACTTTAAACAGTCCAGGGAGTACTTTAGCTAGTAATTTATCCAATATAAGACTGTTTTCAATTACATTTTCCACAGTTTTCCAAAATTATACGCACTGCTGGTTTGTCATGGACAAAATGTCACAAGTGGATACCAGTAGGAGAAAACCGGCTGTGTTGTCCTTGTGTTGTCCTTAGAGATTCTGAATGCTGGGCTGTACAACTTCTAGATGTAGGCCAACAATGTTGATTAATTTCTCCTTCATGCCACTGAACATCGATGCGAATGACTGAATCCTCTGCCCTGACTGCCTCTGACACACAGTCATGTCCAAGTATGTCATGTCAAAAGTCTACCTCTTGTGAACTTGTTAATGGATGACTGAGGTTAATTTCTACACAGTGCCGTTGTGTTTTGTCTGTCAACATCTTGCTTCGGGTAATGTTTCCCCAAAAGCATTGACGTACAAGAAAAGAATTAGTTGGTAAAGTTTTCACATTAAACACTCTCTCTACCTCTACAAAGAATCTTAGCTTTATCATGTTTTAGTGAAAATGGAGCCCTATTGTAATCAATGGAAAGGATTTTCACAAATAAAGGTCCTTGTGAACACAGCCTTACCCTGACGGAACTAAGGCTGAAAAATCTGTGCAAAAATCTAAGGCCACCATTAGATATGTTGTTTTAGCAATAATATAATGACCATATATAACATATTCGTAATTCCATAATAGCCTATTACCCTATTTACCCATAATAGCTTTTTCACCCCATTTCCCTTTGGAGAAAAGTGGGTTCTTGGTTGCAACCCTTCCAAAAAGACCATTTCTGGTCATGCTTCTTTAGACTGTAGAAGGGTCAACTTGGCATCTGCCAGATGCTTCTATTGATCAAGGGGAGGTCACATTAAATATTTGCCACTGTAGCCTATAGAAGATGTTTATTCAGTTATTTAATACTACTAACAAATTCCTGCATTTTATGCTAAATAATCTATGGTATGTCTAATCTAATGTTGGTGGCAAAAAAGACATTTGCACAATACTGCAGATGCTAATCTGCTAGAGCTCTAGAGTAACTGTATTAAAATGTACAGTCCGTGAGCGCTTTATTAGAAAGAGACAGAGTGCAAATGTGATATCACTGATGGCATGATTGGTAGTGCCAGGCAGGCTGGCTTGAGTCTTTCTTTAACTGCAATAAAGAAAAATATCCAGTGAGAGGGAAACAAGCTGTTGATGAGAGAGGCCAGTGGAGAATGGTGAGACTGTTTCAAGCTGATAGAAAGGCTACCATAACTCAGTAACATTTACATTTACAGCATTTAGCAGAAGCCCTTATCCAGAGCAACTTACAATTTATACAATTTTACAATACAAGCAATTGTGGGTTAGGGGTCTTGCTCAAGGACCCAACAGTGGCAGCTTGGCAGATTTGGGATTTGAACCCTGAACCTTCTGGTCCATAGTTCAGTACCTTAACCGCTAGGCTACCACAGTCCCATGACGGACATAATTTACATAAAGTATTTACACAATTTGATATAAAGTAAGGCTATGTTTAAAAATGACTCTAAATAATGAAACACCCAATTTTAACAATAAAGTTGTCATCTTTTGAGTTGCATGGTGTTTCACAATGCTGTGGTTTGTGATTCTAAGACTGCCTTTAATGAATCTCTTTAGTGTTTGGGATTCTTCTGTTACTTTGATTTTATGTACACAAGGAATAAATCCCCCTGTTAAAGAGTTGCTTGTACAGTATGTGTGTGGCATCGTGTCGTGTAACCAAGATAAAAATGTCAGACTGCTGCAAAACTCAGCATGCAGTTATGTCTCAGGCAGATATGTAAATGATTACAGCTGTGGTCTGATTAGACACTGGGTCTTGCCACAAGAGGGCGAAACAGTGCTCTCCCGCTACCCTATTAAAAGGCTCTCAGAGGCTACTTTTCGGTTCTTGGTGAGAGATCGCAAACTGCAAAACATGCCTCTACAACACACTCAGAGACATTCTACTCAGTTGATAGACTTTGAGAGGGGGGTACATCATTGGACTGAGAGAAGCAGGGTGGCCATTTTGAAGAACTTTCTGCCATCTAAGCCATTCTGAGCTAGCTGTTAGGTGTTGGGAGCAGTGGTTCCATGAGGAAACAAACACAGGCTCCGAACGGCATAGACAGACCACCAGTAGAGAGGACATTTGATTCGCTGACAAGCAGGAATAGCTCCCACAGTTTCATTGACCACCATCCAGAGACAGGTGGCACCATCACTACACACCCTTGTCTCTGCCCGAACCATTTCCAGGTGGTTAGCAGGAGGAAATTTGTTGTCACAGAGCCCATTACGTGTCCCGCTATTGACAGCCAGCCATCGTTGCCTTCGTTTGCAGTGGTGTTGTGAACACCTGGACACCTACGGATGGAACCATATCGTCTTCAGTGATGAATCAATTGTCAGGTGTGAGTACGGAGGCCTCAGGGTTAGTGGTTCAGTCTTGCCTTTGCTGTGAAGCGACAAACTGCCCCAACTGCTAGTGTGATGATCAGGGGAGCCATCGCATACAATAGTCGGTCACCCCTAGTAGTGATACGAGGGACACTAACAACTCAAAATGCATTTCTGTTACCTGGGATGTAAGTACTTCCAAAATGACTTGCAAGGCCCTGGAAATACTAAGATAGTGAGAAGCTTACTCAATGTTTAAAATTAAAAAAGGGATTTTTAAAACTGTCTTGACCTCAAGCTAGTTGCATGGGTCGAAATGTTTATGAAAGCTTGCTAAATGTTACCTTCATTGTTGGTGTGACTGGAAATGTGATGACAGAAGGCATGACTGTTACACAGCTGAAGGGGAAGTCTTACTGCTTCTTTCACCTTTATGCAAGACACCAACACAACCCCGAAGTTGCGACAAATCAGTATTTTTGGCTCATACTAACTGAGGATCATAACCACAACACTAAACCATCATCTGACATGAAACTAGGGCAGCAACACCTTTGACATTTAAAAATAGTCATGTGTATTTTGTGTGTTTCTTGAACTGAGAAAACTGATCTTTCCACTCCAGGTTCTTTTCCTTCCAGCTCAATGAATACACTTCTGTTCACAGAAAGACAGTAGCCCTTGTAGATGTAGGTCTTTGGGTCTAGACTGACTGCACTGTATGACCCAGTAATTCTGTCATCCGTTAGCAAACGCGTTGCGAAGTCTGAGGCTAAGGTTAGTGATCTGGCCTGAGCAAACACTAAACAGCTGGACAATATGGCTCCCTCGGCGACTCTTTCACTCACAAAACACACACAAATATTGTTTTACAGGAGTGTCAAAACTGCTTAGCTCAAGAACTGACAAAGCTAGTTTAGCCAGATAATAAATGCAGCCTGTGGTAAACACAGTCTAAAACAGAAATCTCTGACCTCAATAAAGAAGCTAAAAAACCATATCGACCGTAACTGCACTCAGACTGGGCAACCAAATCTCAGGTTTATTTCTTATTCTTACTGAATCATAACAAATAAGACCTGGATGGATAAGCTACAAGCTCCCTCTGTATTGCTGTAAGCAATTAATTGCCACAGTTGATTTTAGTCCACTATATTCTTTATGGATGTTGCAGCTAAAGGTATTGGTGGATAGTGGCAAAACTAGGGCTGATCAATAATGAAGTGATTTTTTTCCTACCATTATGTATGAAAAATAAATTAAGCATTTATTATTGTACATTTATCAATACACGATAAATCTATATTCCAGCATATACACTAAGCTAATGCTGTGTGATATGACCAAAATTTCATATCCTGATATAGGTAATTTCATATCCCGATAACGATATATATATAATGATATAGCACATTTACTGTAAATTCAGTGAATAAATAGTGTTTTTAGAGTAAAATGACCACATTAAAGACCTATTTCTTTCTATTACATGTTGAATTATACACACTAAACAAATAAAATGTTCTTTCCCATTTTATTTCTCCTTTTATTTAGAAACTTTGTGCAAATTGTTAATTAAAAATTATAACAAAATATAAAACAGTAACATATACATCTTTAACAGAAATGCACCGATTGCAATTTTCTTGGCCGTTTCTGATTTCTGGGTTTTTAGGGTTTTTTTTTTTTAAACAAATGACCGTCCACTTATGATTTTCTTTCTTTCTAAGAATTATAAATGACAGCATAAAGAAACATTTTTAATGTGCCTTGTGCCTGACTCTGCACTAGCTTTAATCGCTTTGTCTTTGTTAGTTTTGTCAAATTCCATATATTCATCAGGGTCATGCTGTTTTAGATGTCTTAATAAAGTCATTGTTCCAAATCTTCCTGCATGTACTGCAAATAGCATGCTCTAGAGGGCTGTGTCCAAAATAGATGCCTACACCCTCATTAAGAGCCCTACTCCCTCTTTAGTACTGTACGATTTTGAAAACTCTGTTGTTCTTTGTAAAAATGGTATTATTTGCAAAATGTTGTAACCCTCCCTAAGTCACAGATTTGCATTTCTGATGCAATTAAATACCCAACTGCTAATAGAACATTTTTTCATTTATATTATTTTTTACCATTTGTGACTAATCCAACATAGAAAACAGTAGAGGCAAAGCAAACTCAGTGTTCCACAATGCAATGCAGTCAACTATGAACTAACAAAAAGTACGCTAACATGTTAATGAAGCATTACATCAGACAGGTCAAATAAAACAAAGCTTGCTATGAAATAGATGCTATACATCATTTAATGTCAGGTCTTACTATAAATGTTGATCTTTAAGAAAGATGAACTGATCCATCCATAATAAACTCATGATCAAAATTATGCATACATAAATGAAAATACTATTGTCAGTCAGTGATTGCAACAATTCCTATAAGCATTATTTAGCAGCCGTCAATAATCATGTTTCAGATGCGTTTGAAGAATGAAGCAAAAATGCAGTCATGCTCCTAAGGAATCTCATACATCCTGAAACACAGCCCTTTCTTCCTGCCTGTAATTAGTGGCTCTGCTACACTGGCGTCATAGATCATTCACTCAGCTTTTAGGACGATGAATCCCATTTAAAGACACTAAATTGAGATTAAGGCCGTGTTCACATTGCCATGCTGAAGTGACCCATATCGGATTTTTTCAGAGCCGTGTGGACACGCAAATCTAATCTTTTCAAATCCGACCTGAGCCACTTTCATATGTGGTCCTAGATCGAATACATATCAAATATGCGGGCATGCAACCTGGATGAAAACGCTGAGATTGGAATTCATATGACTTTAACGTCATTAAACTGGTCATTTGCCATAAATGCACGCTGAGGAGAAGAAAACATGACAGCAGTGAGAGAGGCTTTCAGTGGTGAGATAACGAGATAACAGACCTCAAATATTTGCAGTGATGTCTTTGTGCAAACTAAATTAGAAGGCACATATCTGAGGAAATACCTAAATAAACGTCCGAGCGCGGGCACAGGAGGACTGGCTGCAGCGTCAAAGGAAAGCAAAAAAGCTTAAAAGCGAGGTTTAAAGATACCAAGGACACAAAACTAAAGAAGTGGCCGTGGCAGAATACCCCTTTAGGTCACATTAAAAAGGTAGTGTGAACAGCCTTTTAAAAAAATCCAATTTGGTGAGATGATCGGATTTGGGCCACGTTGCCTGCTGTGCGAACATAGCCCAAGACTGTTAAGCGTGTCATTATTCTGAATGCAATGGAACCAGCTTGGTTTACATTTCCCAGTAATCGACAGTAATAGTACAATGCCAAAGGTAAAACAAAAGGTATTCACTTTCAGTTGCACCATAACAGATGGTGCTTGTAGTTGGAAAACATGTCGAAGGTTATTTATGAGTACACTCTTAACAGACATCAACCACAAAAGAGGAAGATAAAAGAATAAGTAAACAAGGTTGTGTGTGCATATTGTTAGCAATAGCCACAAGAAGTTTTGTCATGCAGAGCAGGCAGTCACGCAGCTAGCAGAAGCAGAACAACTCTCTCTTTGATGACCACTGCATTTCAATTTTAGAATATTGTTTAAATAACTTCATAAAAAATACATTACTAAAACAATTTCAATGTCCAGACTGGCCCCAGCCCATGGTAAGTTTCCACATTTACATTTAAGAAAATGTATGACTTATAACAGTCTTACAAAATACAGTCTACACTCCAAGCCATTGTGGAATAAGGGCCTTGCTCAAGGACCCCATCAATGGCAGTTTGGCTGAGGTGGGATTTAAACCATAGATCTTCTGGTCCAGAAGCCAGAAACTTAACCAGTAGGTTTACCTCCTTAACCACTGTCCACATTCCACTTTGCACCCAATGGTTACAATACCCACCACACACCACAAAAAACAACAACTAGTGCTATGAAAGGAGGCTCAGGCAGGTACACTTACATCATTCGCATGGATTCAGAATAGTGCTCAGTGTGCAGCAAACTCAAGTCTTTCTTTATTAAACTTTCAGGATTTTTTTTTTGTTTGTTTTGTATTTTTGATCAGCAGTCGGTTGAATCTGCGTATGAGGTACCCACGAATACGGAGTGCAGACTGTTAGCCAATAAATGAATCCATATTTGTTTTCTAGAGTTTCATTCATAAACTGGTCAAGATCAAAACCATATGGGAAACTGGGACTGAGAGCACTCGGTCTGGGCGTGAAAAGAATCAAGGCAGGTCTTGGATTAATAACCCAAGCAATATATTTCACACTTCTCACTCTGCCAGACTGGAGATATATTGCACCCAACAATCCAAACTTCAGAGTCAGTGTGCTGCCAATTCTCTGCTGCCCTAAAATGCTCATATAACTGCTTTAGCACAATTACTTGCAATAACACAAGTTGGACGAAAAAAATAACAGAAAATGTAAACTGAAAAAAACCATATTGCACATTGCAGAGCAACAAGAGTGACAATTCATAAAAGTATAGAGTACTGTCAATTCATCTGCGCCACCAATTGAATCACAGGAATACACTTGGTGAAAATAGAATTAAAGTATTTTTTTTCATAGACAATAAAACAAACAATAAAATTTAGATGTTTCCTTAAGCTAGGTCTTGCTAGTGAAACCATCAGCCACCTTTAGCCCCCTCCCCTACTCACTGGAATGCAGTGCTGCATCCAAATAACATGCTGTCAATACATCCTTTAATGAAATCTATTATGATGTCTATTCCTAGAGAAAACAGGGCACATTTATAAGTAAGCCTTGGGCACCCTGGATGCTAAACCTGTCAATCACAGGACTTGGTACTGGGTACTGCTGCAGTCCTGGGTGTTGATCATTCCCATTCCTTCTCTCAGACACAGCTAATAATATCTGTATGTGATTCCTGACCTAGCCAGACAGCACCACTGGGTCTTAAACTCGGATCTCTGAACTTAGAGATATGCCTTTTTTGGCAGAAGCATTCTCGGCCCGGTAAGACATAGCTCAAACTGAGTGTTTTAATCATTGCTCTGAACCCATCTCTCTTGACAGTCTGAAGCGGGACCATGTCCTTGCACAGGTGGGTTGTTACTGTGCTCATAATTTCGCTCCACTGCTTGCTCTTCCTGTTATTTCCAGTGCCTGTGTGAAAATGTGATATCTGACCCTTTGGCTTCACTGTTTCACTGGCACTACTGGTTAACTGCCTTTGCAATACAAAGCCTTTTGGTCTGCATCAGATTTTTTTTTTTTAAACCAAAAAAAAACTTGGATCCAACTCCTTTCTTGGGCACAAGTTCTTCTTTTGGATCTCTGGTCTCGCTTTCTTTATCCTCAGTCTCTGTTTTCTCTTCTTCTATCTACCATAGCAACAGAGCTTCTCCCAGCTCTTAAAAGGCGGTTATGCTACCTGGCCAGCTACTGAGCTTTACCTAGTAGGCCAATACAGTGGTGCCATTCTACACAGTGCATTCTAGTGGCGAAAAATATTATATAATTTGCTGCCTATTAAAGCATTACACAGCTGTTGCTTCAGCCATGCTATGGTATGGCATTCATTCATTCATTCACTCATTGTCTTATCTGCCTATCCTAGTCAGGGTTGTGGGAGAAGGTAGGAACAACCCTAGACAGGGTGCCAATCCAGCGTGGGGTCCATACACTCACACACTCATGCTCACACTCACACATTAAGGGGCATTTTGAAAACACCAATTAACCTAACCCACGTCTTTAGATTGTGAGAGGAAACTGGAGTACCCGGAGAAAACCCATGGGAACATGGGAAGAACATGCAAACTGCACACAGGCGGAGCCCAGGGTTGGGATCGAACCGGGATTTCTGAGCTGTGAGGCAACAGTGCCGTATGGTATGGCAGTATAAGAAAAATTCATTCATTCCATATGGGAAACTGAATCTGGTACACCGGATGAACCGTTCTACTGCCCAACACTAACAAGCACTATTTCAGAAGAGAGCCGGGAACTGCGAAGCGTGCCCAATCTGGAAAAAGAGCTCACGGCTATAAGAAGTGAGAATTGAACACCCGCGGCTCATCAACTCGATTAGCAACTCGATGCTTATACCAGGCAAACATTGCTCAGCATTTAGTCTGTTCATGCTGATGCCACACGTGTGGAATCAAACTTTGTGTTTAATAAAACATTCTGCACCAGAGGCTGTCAAAGTGTCCTTTCTACTTCTGTACTACAAGAGCTAACGTATATTTATGCTGACATCATTGAAAGTAGGTTTTGACTACACAGGAACAGGGTGGGGATTTTACCATATGAAGCAACAGAAACAGGATCCAGCTCTCTGAACATTCAGTAGCCGAGCCACTTTCCAGAAAAAGATGTACTAATAAATGAGGTGACTTCAGTTATTTTCGCCTAAATCATTGCTGTGGTCTAAATAGCTTTTGACAAACATTTTGATTCATTACTAGTTACGTAACTACATAACACTTGAAACAGTCCTACTGAAATACTTGGCAGAAACACACAAACCAGTATTTACTGAATGATGAAAATCTTGCAATGCATTGTAGAACCACAGTTACAAAAATAACAAAATAGTAAGACAAAGTTCACATTCTTGAGCCCATATTTTAAATCAAGGGCATAAACATAAATCAAATTGAGCTCACACACTGGACAAAAAAATGGCCAAACACACAATCACAGCTCACAGGACAGCTGCAGAATTTCACTTCAAATATACTAGGTCTTTAATACATGGCGTTCACTGACACTGTGCCAAGCACACCGAGTGATTCAGCAGAGATGCGGAATCATGCAAGCGTGTATCTCAGCTATCAGTCTTCCTTCTGCCAGAGGCTTCCAGCAGTGCCGGACAATGGCGCATCTCATTAACATGGACACATGCAGCAAATCATGACAGCCAGAAGCTGCATCCCCCAACTACTCAATGATCAATCAGTTCACAGATCACTAATGTGGGAGCAGCTGAGAGGGAGGCTATAGAGAGCATAATACAGTAGTCACTGATTAGAAAACCCGGCATCAAAAGCAAATGCTAAAGAATCTAAATACACCCATAGTAGCAGTGCAGTGTAAGAACAGCTCACAGCACTTCGTAGTTATCCAGGGTCATGTACCACCCACCTGGTAGCATTTAGACTTATTTAGACCTTTGCATGTTAAACGAAGATAAATAACAGACAGAGCAACAACAGAACAATATAAATTACACAGGGGAAGGTGGTGCGAGAATGGGAGGACAGTTACGTGACAGAGAGACATTCAGTCAAACGGGATTTGTGTCAAGGTTAAAGAATATGCGGAAGTGGGATTACACTGTCTGTAACCTCACAGGAAACCTCTGATACTTTGTAGTCAGATACAATTCAGGGTCAAAAGGTGAACTTTAGAGTTTAGGAGAAAAAAATCTAGACCTAGACACACTCACTGAAAAAAACAATGCACCCAGATAGTAATGTCAAAATGTAGCCTAGTGGTTAAGGTACTGGACTCTGTAGAAGAAGGTCTAGGGTTCCAATCCCCCCTCTATTAAGCTGCCACTGGTGGGTCCTTAGCAAGTTCTTTAACCCACAAGTGCTTGGATTGTAAGACTTTAAGTTGCTCTGGATAAGAGTGATCTGTGGACTGTGGTAGCCTAGTGGTTAAGGTACTGAACTCTGGGCCAGAAGGCCCAGGGTTCAAAGGGTTCCCCTCTGCCAAGCTGCCAATGTTGGGTCCCTGAGCAAGACCCTTAACCCACAAGTGCTTGGATTGTAAGACTTTCAGTTGCTCTGGATAAGAGTGTCTGTTAGATAACATAAAAATAAGAAGCCCATTGGGTGACTGCTCATTCATACATTTCAGTTTGGGACTGTGATAGCCTAGCGGGTAAGGTACTGGACTCTAGTCCAGAAGGTGCAGGGTTCAAATCCCACCTCTGCCAAGCTGCCAATGTTGGGTCCTTGAGCAAGACCCTTAACCCACAATTGCTTGGATTGTAAGATTGTATCAATTGTAAGTCGCTCTGGATAAGGACGTCTGCTAAATGCTGTAAATGTAACGTCGGATTGCTGCAAAACTCGGCATGCTAATTTAAACACAATGTTTAGATTTCTGAATATGTACAGCCTCTACAAATTAGATCATGTTCATTTTATATATGCTATTGATTCTTTTGAAGGTCCTAGAATTGTAGTGTAGATTTTGGAACTACAAATAACTAATTAAATAAACAAATGGAAGTTTTTTTTAAAGGCATTTGTTCGAACTGCTTGGAATTACATTACATTACATTAAATAACTATCAGATAGCCCAAGAAAATATGTACTGTGAAATTTGACAGTAGAACCATGAATTGGCCAAATTACCATCAAAACTTCATAGTAGAACTGTGAACTTCATGGTCAAACTGTGAAAATTCACATTGTCAAGCAATTCACAGTTTTACTATGAAAACTCACAGTACATTTTTTCCCTGAGAGCATGCTAGCTCATGCAGGATACTTCAAAGTAAATAGAAACAAGAAACTAAGGCTGTTAAAAGTTCCTTTTCGTTACGTTACATAATTAGCAACAAATAATTAAACTACAAATTGTGTGTTGACTTTTAGGATTAGTCAAATAAGCTGCTCTATTACACTTATAAACCTCTAAATCCTATGCTAAGTATGCTAGCTAGCGCTAAGGGAGTTAGACTGTCAGGTAGACGAAGGGAGTTTGATCTAAAGCAAACTACAACCTCGAAACTGTTAAAGTATTATTTTTTATAAAAGTCTTACTTAATTACAACAGAGCCAAAGACATTGTAGTAAAGTGACTTGAATTGATTTTTGCTTCTGCCCAATAAATAAACTTTTATTTTATTTACTGGTTACCTATATGCTAAGGCACCAACAGAATCTCACTGCGAGATAACAGAAGGCATTTAGCCCCTTTCTTATTTCCTCACATGCACATACAGCAAGAAACATTTCCTAGGCAGCAACCTAAACAAACACAGCTAGATATGAGCTCCCCAAAGTAAACACCCTGATCTGCACCAGCCTGGACTCGACCCATGTTCGCAACAACCTCAGGGTTGCTATGACTCTTTCAAATCATGTCTAGGAGATAACATTGAGCCACAAGCTGATTCACTACCCCTATTAACTGCTTTATTAGTGGTTCCCACCACAATGGAGACCCAGGTTCTAGTCTCAATGGTGCATCCAGCCTGGCTTGAGGCTGCACAGACAAGCCAGCTCCTACTGACTGATCAAAGCCCCAGAAAGGCTGATGGATGGATATGAGGAGCATAGCCATGAAAGCTTTTTCTCCTCATCGAAGTTATTCAATAGGGAAAAGAAGCAGACAGCGGCCATGAGGCATGTGGAGACACATGCTGGCATAAGGTCCCTTCTTCCTCCGTGAACGTTCACACAAATTGCAGGGGATGTTAAAAAAACTGGGAAATTGGGCCAGGTGAAATATGGAGGAAGAAATTAGGGGTGGTGATGGGGAGGTTCCACTAATCATAGAGATATGTGGTGCATTTCGTGCACATAAGCCAATAACCAGTAATTATAGGGCAATAATCATATTTCTACTTTCCAACCAGCAAATATTCTCACAGAAATATGTGACGCAAACTTCAAATTCTAATATTAAATAATCAAATTTTTCATTATTTTGAGTATATAACGCCTTTCACAGTCTCCACAAAGTGTTCGGTAGCCATTTCGTGCCTTTAATTCTATGGGGTTTTTAATTCCAGGGTTACCAGATCCCATGAGAAACAAAACGCCACAGTCAGTGGAAAAAGTTCCCAAATAAAGCCAGGTCTTTAAAATAAGCAGACCTGGCAAATGTGTTGGTCAGTCTTGCGTGCCTGCACCGACTGAGAAACCTGGTATACATGCTATGAGAAATCCAATTACTGTGCCAGTATCAAGAACTCTTTATCGGATTTCTTAATCAGATTTCTAAATCGGAGTATGCTGTATACATGACCACTTGAATAATTCGATAACTGACTGACTAATTTGACTATGAATGGATTATTAGGTCCATGTAAACACCCTCATTGATGGACTGTATGGTGCCGTAGATATAAGGGTGGGTATTGGAAAGGATTTCAATCTTTTGAAAAAAATTTTAAAGGATTATTGCTGTATCAATTTTTTTAGCACAGCCCTATGTAGATATTCACTGATTGGTGCTACATTTAAAGGACAAAACCGACATCCTGAACTGATTCATGCATTTTCTTTCAGTATCTGCTAAAAATGTCAACAAGTGTGAGATATGACACTCATTATAATTCAAGTAATAACCACAGGGAGGTCCAGTTTCACTGTGAACAATGACAATCATTAGCGAGTCACCAAGTCATTCAGATGAACATTTCCTTATCGGCATGCCTATATATTTTATATGAACATGTAACGATAGTTAACCATCGTATAAAGAGACAAATAAAATAATGAAGGCTGTTTAATACTGTTTAACATATTATACGTTTTGGAGCGAATGCAGAATTCTAAGTAGATCATATACAAAGTATTTGTATAAAAAATGTATAACATGCCACTGACTTGTGTTACGGGGAGTAGCTTTGGGTTACCTACCGTAAGCAAGTTCGCTGTTTGCACAGATTCCCACCACAGATTTCAAGCATTGTAGTATTATCTTCAGAAAATGTACAGTACTGTGCAAATGTCTTAGGCCACCATTAGATTAGATATACTATTGTTTTGGCAATGGTATACTGACTGCATATCACTGTTTTTCTGTCTCCTTATTAGAATACAACAACAAATTTGTATGAATTTCTGTTTTTTTTTATTATATATTCTACAGTGGGAAGTATTTAGTGTGACCTCTCCTTACACTTGAGCAGCTGGCAGCTTCATCTAGATGCCAAGTTGATCCTTGTACAGTCCAAAGACGCTTGATCAGGAATGATCATTTTGGAAGGATAGCAGCCACAAAAACACATTTTCAGAAGAGGAACAGGATGGAAAGGCTACGATTTGCTAATGGTCACAAAGACTGGAATGAAGATCAGTGGAAAAGAATATTATGGAGTGACGAATCCAAGTTTGAAATTCCTGTGTCCAATCGTCTACATTATTATATATGATCATTATACCATGGCTAAAACAACAAACTAACTGTGGCCCAAGACTTTTGCACAATACTGTAGATCTAGTTGTCTATACTGTAGTTTGTGCTGCTGTGCACATACCACAAAGAGTTCCAAAATTTCCCAACATACTCCATTTAACTACTTATTAGATACATGTGGTGCAAGTGTCTTTCGTCACATTGTGTCATGTCTGCATTTGTCAGTTAGTTGCTAATCCTGATTTAGCATCAAAAAAGTTGGAAAAAGAATCTGCAATCGTTCTCACAAACTCACACTGGTATGGAATGACAATACATGTCCCACCTGTTCTAAACCTAACATTCCTAGAATAACAGGATTGTACAAAATAAAAGCCCCACACGTGAACAGAATAAACTGACACACAAGCAGAAGCTGATAAGCTGAAGAAGGATCAGTGTGGCCGATACTAAAAAAACAGAAGGACACTAATCAGGAAAGAGGAACATGCTCCAAGAAAAGAGAAACCTAAACCCCTTGGCCACTCTGAGAATCAGCAACAGATGTAATCTCCGACAAAATATAACATTGGTACGTATTTGACATCAACGTTCACATGACATATTGACTTTTAGACTTTATTTTCCCCAAAACTTCCCAAAAATTCCCATTTCATTTCTTATGCCGACCCACAATATATTGAAACCGCAATAGGGAAAGTTGCGATGTGGAAGGAATAAACGTATATGCGAAGGTTAACTGATATACCACAGGTGCAACACGGCAGACAAGGGATAAATGCACTCGGTACTTATAGCCTCCTGCTGGTTTTTACAGTTTCTGCACATTTCCCAGTTTGCTGTTCTTTTTCTCAGATACCTGCTACAACAGAAAATACGTTGTGCTGTCACAATAAAGACAGTTCCTCATTCCATAAATGCGTTCAGAAAAAGACAGAGAGAGAGCAGGTTTAAGGAGGGGCTGAGTGAAACAATGCACTGCACACAGCCCTACAGTCAAATAGTTTTACCTAGATAGAAAAATCAATATGTGGTGGTCTATGTTGCTATTAAATAAATTTATGTATGGGAAACACTGCCATCTTGGCCATTTCATCATTACAGCATTGCTAAGTACAGTACATACAGTAATGTGCTTAGACTATATCCAGATCACATAACATGCAATTTCGCAGGTTGCTGTGCACGTTAAATCATGCACGTTAAATGACACATACTTGTAGTTACACCTGAACCCAGCAGCAATTATTTAAGGTGTGGTATGAACGTGAAGCAGAGATAATGGCACACTTGTTTGTAACTCTTAAAGGAAACCCTGTTATCACGACTTATTTCTGGAAACTGACAATACTATGACAAATAAGATTTTACCTTAAATGTGCATAGAGCCAAATACTGTACCAACTGTAGGGTGTCCATGGTGAGATCTGTTGTTTGAATTATATGTAACAATATATTAAAACCCAATATACTTTTTTTTCCCATTCAACTGACAATCCTATTTTCCTTTCATCCAACTGTAAATTGCCATTTAACAAAAAGCTTGTTAGTAGAAGTACTTAAGTAATTAATTAAAAATACATTGTGTTCTAAGCTATATGGCATAAGAGCTAGCCATGTTATTTGTGTGTATATGTATGTGTATTTTTATGTTAATGCATGGCACATATTTAGGTTCCTGCCAGATAGGGCGGTCACAATTATTACATAAAGGTCTAACCCCAATTATTTAAGTCAATTGCAATTCATTGACATTATCGCGGTTATGTAGGACTACAGTAATTTTCCACAGTTGGTAGATTTCTGCAGAATGTGAATTAGGTGTGCTAGGTTGAGGCAACTAAGTTTGAATAAAAGAAAGCACTAAACGCATTCACTGAGACGTCATGCGTTAACGAAAACAAACAAGTTTGGATTTCTAACTTGGTGCTGTAACATGTTAGAGATCAGTGCTGAGTAATGGTGGTGTATTTTTTTAAGCTGTGTAGTTAATTCTATATTTTTGGCATGTATGCTAGCAGAATGTGTTTTTAATGCTGATATTTTCACTTTTTTTAAACATTTGTAGGCAGTTGTGTGAGTTTTTGGCTGTATGTAAATGCAGTGCATCATTTTAAAACTAATCAGTATTAGCTGCTAATCAAACATGGCTAGTAAGCAAGATGGCTGTTCAGCCACTTTATTAGCTGCATTCAATAAAAAGGCAATTAAATCGTTCATCTCAATTATTACTATTACTAATTGTCAACTAAAGTTCATTTTATGTTCCTGCCAGATCACCAAATCAATTTAAGATTGTTCTGTATTACAGTGTGATGTGTGTTTGCATACAGCTTTTGATTGGTGGCCTGGTGTCTCCATAGCAACATCTTTGAACAAAAAAAATGCTACAGGAATGAATGGGGAAACATTTCCACCCCAAAATAAAGAAATTCCAGAGGTGGAAGCCCTATCCAAATAAATCCTGAACCAATAATGTTCTCAAAGCACTGGCAGTGGTACATGTGAAGAATAGTACTGGCTCTCAAACCCACATGCAAGAAACATTATAGGCACACCAAAGTGCACCTGGGACCAAGTATTTGCCACTAAAAACAATAGCTAATTTGCTCCCATGCATTCAGCAGTGTAATTTAATCTATGCATTAACACTTTCTGTACGTTTCAGGACACAAACCTTACAACCTCGAAGTGTTTTTAAGGTATAACGATGTTATCAGAGAATTTCTTTAATGCCCATGTGACTCCAATTTGCAAAAAACTTCTATATTTTGTTTTCACTTCAGCTTGATGAGAATGACCTATATTTCCCCTCAGAGAACTGAGCTTTGTTGTCAAAATTCAACAAACAATGTATAGTAATGACTATGTGGCATAACTCTGCATAGTAGGTGTGTTTTCTCATTGGATATATGGTATTTACAGTGGTGCTTGAAAGTTTGTGAACCCTTTAGAATTTTCTACATTTCTGCATAAATTTGACCTAAAACATCATCAGATTTTCACACAAAAAAGTAGATAAAGAGAATCCAGTTAAACAAATGAGACAAATATATTATACTTGGTCATTAATTTACTAAGGAAAATGATCCAATATTACATATTAGTGAGTGGTAAAGGTGTGTGAACCTTTCTGGTTTATCTGGTGTGACCCCCCCTGTCCAGCAATAACTGCAACTGAACGTTTCCTGTAACTGTTGATCAGTCCTGCACACCGGCTTGGAGGAATTTTAGCCTTTTCCTCTGTACAGAACAGCTTCAGCTCTGGGATGCTGATGGGTTTCCTCACATTAACTGCTCACTTCAGGTAATTCCACAACATGTCGATTGGATTAAGGTCAGGAGTTTGACTTGGCCATTCCAAAATATTAACTTAGAACGTAGAACGACTTGTGTGCTGAGGGTCGTTGCTGCATGACCCACCTTCTTGAGATTCAGTTCATAGACAGATGTTCTGAAATTTTCCTTTAGAATTATCTGATATAATTCAGAATTCATTGTTCCATCAATGATGGCAAGCCATCCTGGCCCAGATGCAGCAAAACAGGCCCAAACCCTGATACTACCACCACCATGTTTCACAGATGGGATAAGGTTCTTATGCTGGAATGCAGCGTTTTCCTTTCTCCAACATAACGCTTTTCTATTCAACCAAAAAGTACAATTTTGGTTTTATTCATCCCCAAAACATTCTTCTAATAGCCTTCTGGCTTGTCCACGTGATCTTTAGCAAACTGCAGATGAGCAGCAATGTTCTTTTTGGAGAGCAGTGGCTTTCTCCTTCTCCGTTCAGTGTTCTTCTGATGGTGGACTCATGAACATGAACATTAGCCAATGTGAGAGAGGCCTTCAGTTCCTTAGAAGTTACCCTGGGGTCCTTTGTGACCTCACCAACTATTACACGCCTTGCTCTTGGAGTGATCTTTGTTGGTCAACCACTGCTGAGGAGGGTAACAATGGTCTTGAATTTCCTCCATCTGTACACAATCTGTCTGACTGTGGATTGGTGGTGTCCAAACTCTTTAGAGATGGTTTTGTAACCTTTTCCAGCCTGATGAGAATCAACAACTCTTCTGAGGTCCTTAGAAATCTCCATTGTTCGTGCCATGACACACTTCCACAAACATGTGTTGTGAAGAGCAGACTTTGATAGATCCCTGTTCTTTAAATAAAACAGGGTGCCCACTCACACCTGACTGTCATCCCATTGACTGAATACACCTGACCTTAATTTCACCTTCAAATTAAATGCTAATCCTAGAGGTTCACATACTTTTGCCACTCACTAATATGTAATATTGGATAACTTTTCTCAATAAATACATGACCAAGTATAATATTTTTGTCTCGGTTGTCTAACTGGGTTCCCTTTATCTACTTTTAGGACTTGTGTGACAATCTGATGATGTCTTGGGCCATATTTATGCAGAAATATTGAAAATTCTCAAGGGTTCACAAACTTTGAAGCACCAATGTAGCTGCTTATCAAGCACACCACACCTATTTTATGAACCAATCAAGTTTTACTGCACGTAATCATTTTAAATCAACAATCCTATCAGACCTTGTAACCATCAGTCATACTGATTATGTCTTTAAAAGTTAAATATTAACAATGGTGATATTTTGATTTTGGAGGCTCTATATTACATTTCACACATTGGTATTAGAAAATCTTGTTCAGATTTTCAAGGCACACCTGACTGCCACACTAAAATTTGTAAACATTTTTAAAGATGAGTGACAAGAGCTATAACGCAAAAATAGCTGAGAAAAAAGTAAATTAATATACAATTGACAATCACCTAATTAAGAGTCCTAATTAAGTCATCTGACTGCTAACTCACCAGAATTGCAGTCGTTTGTTTAATTAAATGTGGTATTCAGATGTCATGCCTACAGTTAAACTACGATTATGTAGCCCTAACGTCTTGATTTACCCCAAATCCACTGCTCTAAATACAGGAGCTCCAGCTGCTTTCATGAGTTATGCTTACAGTCAGATTTAATATATACACCAAGGGAGTTTGTATTCATGACAAAGAAATTGAAAAAGTGTCAACTCATTCTTAAAATATAAAAAAAAAGATTGTATAAACTGTGTACGTTAGTGAGTCAGTTAATGTTTCTTAAATTAGCCTCGGCAAGAAGGTCATAATGTGAGATTCAAGGTCAAAATTTTCCAACAGACAAAAATAATATAGCAACAAATGCATAATTAACATGCAAGTCCACATCGTCCATTGTACATACATAAACGTACATAAACTCAAAAATACTGCCAAAACCCATAATTAGAATTTTGATTCGTTAAATAAATAAATAAATAAATAAGCCATGTTTTTATTTATATACCACTTTATGTTGAACATTAATTAATTTAATCATTTATGTATGTATTTGTGGTTGTATTAATTTATTTCTAGATTTATTTATTTACTTACTTAATTTCTATTATTTTATTTATTTGTCACGTTTGGTCCTCCGTACACAGCATACTCCAATCTAGAAATCAGATTAAGAAAGCAAAAAGAGAGCTGGATTTTAGCCTTTTAATCAAATCTCATATAGCAGGTATATCAGTTACCCGATTTCAATTGGTTTTCTCAGTCTGCGCATGCACATAAGCGTAACCAACATGGTTGCCAGGTCTGCCTATTCTAAAGACTTGGCTTTATTTGGCCTCTTTTTCAATTGACCACCGGGTTTCGTTTCCCGTGTGATCTGGCAACCCCGGAATTATACTTGCCACGAAATGAAACATACTAAAACAGCTATCGAACACTTTGTGGAGACTCTGAAACACTTCATATACTTTAGAAATGTAAGAATTTGATTAATATTAAAGCTTGAAGTTTGTCACATCTTTCTGTGACTGCAAGCCATCGGTGAATGCGTTTATATGCACTTAACAATCCAATAACTGCAGAACATCAGATTTGGTCAGTAATCCGATCAAGGCGTATAGACGCACTTGAGTAATCAGATAATGGGAAATCTCCAAGTTTACATGACTCAAGTAATAATCGGATTTGCTTTGCAACCAGCCAGAAATCTCACAGAGAAGATGTGACATCTTAATTTTTTCGAGCACATACTGCTTTAGCATCTCCACAAATTGTTCGATAGCCGTTGCAGGTGCTGCATTTAATTCCGGGGTTGCCAGATCCCGCAGGTTAAAAAAACCAACCGGGTCTACGGAAACAAACCTCAAATGTAGCAAAGTCTCTAAAAATAAGGACCTGGCAACGGTGTTACACTCTCAAACTGAGAAAACCAACGGAAATCATCGAATGGGTATAGATGCTCTGAGAAATCCGATTACTGAGAAAATTCCAGCTTTCCTTATAGAATTTTTTAATATGTGGTCCATATTACAGTATGCTATATACATGAGCACTTTAATAAACAGATATCTGCAGAAATCTGCCTGTGATTTGATTATGAAGTCCATATAAACACTGTTTAGCATCGCTTATAGCTTGTGGCTGGATGAATAGAGTATTAGCCCATTATGATGATTGTGTCCACATACAATTGGTTTTCTACCATTCACAAAACATTTGGAAGGATCTGGATGTTATGGATTAAGCAGAAAAGGTGAATAATATGATGTTAATTCCTTTAATCAGCACTTCACTATAGTGTATGACACCTGTTAGCAGACACTGAACCGAGTTATTTAAGGTTGCTCAGACTAGAAAGCCAGTCGGCAAGGCAGAACAGATGGACATGCTTGCCACAGCGGGCATGCCGAGAAGACAGTCCAAACAGCAGTTCTCACCGTGCATTAAACAGGAACCTGCTTACCTGCTTGAAAGAGAGTGAACAAATTCCAACAAGGTTCTACAGATCTAGGGAATGGCCAGCTTTACGCATTATAAAAAAAGTGTGTGTAGCCTGCACCCTTCCTGGATCGGTGACATTTACGGGATAGTGAAGACTCAGCTAGGGAATAGGATTTGCTAAATCGGATTTGCCAAACAAACAGTCATGTTGAGACAGAAACACACTTGCTATGTCATTAATAATTAAAAAGACATGTTTTCACCACAGTTTATATTTAAATGCATAATCCCTCTTGGATGGCTAATTCTAATTACACAGATTGGTGTTTGGGTCGTACTGAACTCAACATTTAGTTTAGACTGGCTAATATTACACATATAAACTGTACTTTTCCACCTCACACAGTCAGGAAGATTAAAGGTAATTCCTCCAGTGATCATAGCGGAAGATTTTAAGAAAATAGTAGCATTTCAGTCTCACCAAGTCTACAAATCTGCCATCAGAGATCACCTTCATGACACCAAACTATTTCAAAAGGTGTGCATTTTCTTTAATTTAACCATAAAAGTAATTTCTTGGAATTCAACACTTCTAAAACTTTGCAAAAAAACTCTCAAAGAAGATTCGGCATTTAAAAAGGGAATATACCGTATTTTTCGGACGATAAGGTGCACTTAAAATCCTTTAACTTTCTCAAAAATTGACAGTGCACCTTAAATTTCGGTGCGCCTAATGTATGAATTAATTCCGGTTGTGCCTTCTGACCTAGAACCGATTGTAGATGGTACACGGCGCTCATAAATCTGTCAAAATGTTTCAGCACGGCCTTGGTAGGTTACGAAGCTTACGGCAACCGTAGTGCGCAGCATCGCGGAGTAATACGGTGTATGTGCTTCAGCATTCATTAATTTTCGAAGCAGATTTCAAAACTCAGCGCTATCAGTCACGCAGTACAACACGGACATAGAGGAGCTGCGAGAGAATTCAACATTAACCAATCAATGATACGGAAAAAAACAAAAAAGTGGAGGAAGCAAGAAGAAGGACCCTGAGCCAGGTAAAGACCAAAAACTGAGCTTCCGACGGAAACGTTAAGAGTTTTGTTTCATTTCATGCGTCCTTATAACCCGGTGCGCTTTATGTATGAAAATATACCCGTTAGCAGCCGATCGTTGATATTGCGTCTTATAATCCAGTGCGCTTTATGGTCCGGAAAATACGGTAATCCTCACTGTTCAGTATAATGGAGGATCTATGATGTTATCTGCCCGTTTTCCAAAAATACCAAAATGAAATACTAAAAAGTTTAAAAATCTGTCTCTGTCTGCCACTAAGCTACAACACAAAAACTCATGGTTCAATGACCACACAGGCACTGACATTTGAATTTCAGTCTGCTGACCAACTGAAAACTTGTGGAGTGAGCAGAGAAGGTGAGGTTAAAGTTAGTTCATTTTAAAGGCCAAGGTCTTGAGAATTACAATAGGAAATAAAAATCTGTCTTCAATAAAATGTTATTCATATCTGAATTAGGGATGCACTGATACCACTTTTTTCCTTCCGATACCAATACCTGAAATTCAAGTATCGGCCAATACAGAGTATCAATATCAACTCTATCTAACTTCACTACTCGACAGGTGCCTATGAATCCTGATATTCATAGCGTTCCACTTTTTATAGCTTGCCTTTATTTTGGTAAAACCAGTGTTCTGTATCCCAAATCAGATATAATATAGTATAATATAATATAAAATATAATAGGCTTGAAATAATAGTATTTAGTGTTTGAGTAACTTTGAGTAAAGTTTGAAAAATAAATGTGTCATAATGCAGTAACAAGCACAAACAGGGAAACATAATCTTACTACGCTTTTTAATTGTTGGTTATATTTACATTTCAGCCACTCCTCAAAATACTGGTGAGAAATAATCTGAAGCGAGAAATAATAACACACCGCAGACAGCTTGAGTTAGGCTTCATCTAGTGGTGCGCATGTCATCCTCTTGGAATTACAATTGCAACAATGTTCTGTCTGCGTTCTGAGTTTTCAGCTTCAGTAGATATTGAGCGTCAAAGATTTGGATTCTAAATAGCAAAACTGATATGTGGAACAAGTCTCTTTGATACATGAAAATCACACAGATACCCTAAATGTATTGTAATTGTGCAATATCAAAATCCTACCCAATTTGTAAATGTTTTTTGGAACAGGTCAAATGTAGAACCTTCTAATTCTAAGTACTCACTTTCTCCTTGGAATTAAGGAGGTACTATCTGACAAAACATAAAGAAGCAATGGTTCTCAAGGAACGCAGAAACATGTTTTTTCATGACATTTTTATTGTTTCGTTTTTATGGCATTTCTTGTTTTAGGACAAATCATTATTTTCTTATTCAATAAAACATTGCAAGTTAGGTGTAAAAGGTCATTGCTAAATCTTTTGTCCAGTGCAGAGGTCAGTTTTAGGTGGGAGAACTTTCCTTTAGGTTAGACAGCACTCAGCTACTGTAATAAGCTGCTCCAGCAAATAAGTGTAGCAGCTCAGTATAAAAGCGTGCTGTATTAGGTTTTGGTTTTATATCAGAAATGTTGACTCTAATGCACCAAAATGTCTTATTTTGGAAGAAAAAATAATAAAGATGACTGAATTATTAAGGAAATCAGTGATTGTTGTAATTAAGACATCAATTCAAATGTATTCTATTATTTATCTTTCAGGCTCAGTAAAACGTAAGAAAATAATAATTTTTAAAGAAACCGTAAGATGATAGGCAGTCTTGATCAGCAATATTCATCATACAACTAAGAATTATCCTTAATTAATTGGAAATCATCTTTTATAAGGGAATGAATTTTGCTGTGGAACCGAGGCCAAATAAACTTAGTGTTGAACTGATCACTGCCACTGTCACACAGCAATCCGCCACAACAACATGCGGACATGGAAGCAGAACAACTGCGAATTAAAGTAAAACAGCCTGTCTTAGCAACGCAACGCCACCCGGGCCGTCTACATCAGCAGAGAGGAATGGAAGGCACTCACGACTCTCAGTAAGGATAATGACATCATCATCCTCCAGCGCGACCAAAGGCAGGTGCACTGTTTTATTAACCAGACGACTATCATGAGAAAGTTATGACTCCTCCTTAGAGACACAATACTTATGAGCCCCTGAAACTAGATTCCTGGTAGTGGGTACAAAGAAAGGGTGATAGGATTGTCTGAAGCTTTTAGAATCAGGACAAAAGCTATTGACCGGCCTCTGCTACCCACAGATTATACCCAGCGTGAGGCTACACCTCGTCTGTTACGGTTTTTACCTCAGATACATAAACAGGATGTGCCCATTGCGGCCCATTGTAGTGTATGATCAAAACTCAGTGAACCTAGCCAACATCTCCAAATTTCTGGCATCGATCCTCAACACTCCGTTGGGTAGGGTCGCAACGGATCATCACATTCCAGAACACCAAAATGGAATTTCCGTGGATAAGGTGAAGGACGTCATTAATGAGACTGATAAACATGGTTCTCGTTTGATGTCACATCTCTCTCCACGTGCGGTCCAGTTTCTGACGGCAGTTAAGGTATTCCGAGTCCCCGAAACTACAGGATGGTACCCCACTCTCAGCAAAGGACCACCCTGAACTCGACCAGGTGGTGTTTGCTTCTGGAGCTTGTGTCTTCAATCCACCTATTTCACATACAGAGAGCAGTACTATAGGCATGAAACATGGGTGTGTATGGGCTCCCCAGTTTCAACCCATCGTGGCCAACCTGTCTATGGAAGAAGTGAAAGAAGGCACTAAGATCCTATTCAGGCCACCACCCAGCCATTGGTTCATATATGTGGATGACACCTGGGTTTAAAATGAAATCTCAGGAAGTGCCACATTTCACCAAACCAAATCAACTCAGTAGACAAACACATTAAGTTTCAGCTTCCCAGGGAGGATGTGAAGAACGGCAGATTAGCCTTCTTGGATTGTGAGTGTTGTGATTGGATATGGGGGACGATTGAAAGGTCGATGTGTTTACCGTAAGCCAACACATACGGATCAGGACTTAAGGTTTGAACTCGCATCATCCACTGGAGCACAACCTAGGAGTTATCAGGACACGTACCCACCGAGCAGACAGTGCGTCCCCACTGACACAGTGGCAAGGATGGAGAGAAATCTCACATTAAGCAAGGCCCTGTGGCAAATGTGGTTATCCGAATTGGGCCCTTTGTCAAAAGCCGGTAAGACGCCCAAAACAGTGCTTCCATCAGACCGACGAGAGGAGAACAACAACCGCAGTCCTAAGCGGTAAACCAGTGGTGATTCCATATGTGGCCAGGACATCTGAAACAATTGAGACCATAATTTTGCCAAAACACCGCGTCTCCAGTGGGCTTTCAAACCCCAAAACAACGCTAACGCCCAGAAACTGGTCCACCCCAAGGATCGTGTCCCCCAGCCAAACAGAGTAATGTAGTGTACTCTGTGAAGTGGGTCCCAGGAGGGATTGCCAGGAACTGTACATCGGGAAACCCAAACTCCCACTGGGCAAACGGATGGCACAAACATAGGAGAGCTACCTCATCGGTCGGACTCTGCGGTTACAAACCCACCTTTACGCCCAGTGGACACCTTTCAAAGATGAAGACGTGCAGATCCTTTATAGGGAGGAACGATGGTTTTGAACGTGGGGTAAAAGAAGGCCATTTTTTTTGTAAAAGGTAACGCGAGGAGGGGGCCTCAGAGTTACACCTCTCACCATTCGTACCATGGAGCCAATCGCAGCCCTTTTCCCAGGAAATCATGCTGCCGGCTAGGCACCGGGTCTGCGCATTTAATCTTAATTATTATTTAAAATAATAAAAGTACAACACTTTTACTACCTATTTTTTTATTAAACATTATCTACCATCTAAAAACAACGGACTTCACCAAGCTTGGGGAAGTTCTCCACTCTGATGACCCCCACTCACTGAGCATTGGGTGACATGGCAAAGAAGGAATCTCATTGAACTCCTCAGTTTTTGGTGATGGTTTACTAGCAGTTTGCTAGCCATCTTTCTGATCAGGAAAGTAAGGTTTTAAATGAAAGGGAAATAATTATACAGTGGGTACCTTGGTTCTCAACCTCGTTAATTCGTTCCAGGAAATTGTCAAAAACAAAAATGACAGGTACCGAGCGAATATCTCCCATAAGGAATAATGTAAATTTGAATTAATCCATTCCAAATCCCCAAAGAGTCCACACTGTATGCAAGGCCATTTATATGCATTAATGGAGTTGTTATTGTGGTAAAGTCTTAATGATGGATTTGCACTCTGTCTCGAGTTATTTCTTCTGCCTAGCGCCTTAGCTAGGCACCGGGTTCTGCCCGCATTAATCTAATAGTTATTTAAAATAATAAAAGTACATACTTTCTACTACTACTATTTTTATTAACCATTATCTAGTCTCCTAAAAACAACGGACTCGTCATCCAAGCGTTTCTCTCTCCACTCTATGACCCCCCCACTCACTGATCATTGGGTGACATGGCCAAAGAAGGAATCTCATTTGTTCTCTAGTTTTTGGTGCTGTTTTAGCTAGCAGTTTGCTAGCCACTTCTTTTCCGATCAGGAAATTAAGGTTTAAGTGTAGGGAAATAATATACAGGTGGTACCTTGGTTCTCATCGTTAATTCCGTTCCATGAGTCTTTTCAAAAACAAAAAATGACAGAGTTACCGAGCGAATATTCTTCCCATAAGGAATAATGTAAATTGAATTAATCCATTCCATAATCCCCAAAAGAACTCCACACTGTATAAGGCCTATATGCCATAATAGGGAGTTGTATTGTACAGATGCTCCCTGAGTTACGATGGGGGATATGTTTTGACAAATCCATCATAAGTTAAATGTATCATGAACTGAAGAGTTTAATGAATGTATACTGTATCATAGTGGAGCCTATGATAAGTATATTACAATAACACTTACATTAACCTACTGTTGGCCAAAATCATTAAACACAAAGCTCATTTTATAATAAAGTGTTGAAAAAATGTCATATGATTTAGTAAGTAATAGATTGAAACTGAAAGTAAAAGCAAAACACTTACTCTACTGAACTCCAAGCGCTAGCAAAGCTGCTAAGATAACAGCAGCCTTTGTTATGGAGCATTCAATTCTGTTTTTTTTGCTTGGGTTGGCTCTTATAAACTAACATTTTAGAACCCATGGAGATTTTCTCTGTACTATGAATACAGTACTGTAAATGTAAAAATAAAGAAAAAAACACAATATAAAAATAGTGGAGATTCTTCTATGAGGGTTATTGTGAAGGTGAATCACTGTGTACTGAATCGTGAATCATGAATTGTGAATCAAGTTTCAGCTGAAACTAGCCATGTGGCTCGAGCAAGTGACAAGAAATGAAAAAATTTTCTAGTCAAATGGGTCTAGAACGGAATTCAACGAGTTTCAAGGTGGTCGAGAACCAAAGTATCACTGTTCTGGGGAATCTGAAAATCTGGAGGCCAGGTCAATCTTGTACTCTTTTTGGCATGTTCCTCAAACCATTCCTGAATGATTATTGCGAAGTCTCACGGCACATTATCCTGTTGAAAGAAACCAGTAACATTAGTGAATCTCATTGGTATGTGGTATGTGTTAATGTAACAGACATGAACACCAGGACTCACGCCGACAGAGTATCAATCCCAGAGCCTCACGCTGACAATGTTAATCAGTGGTTTTAATATCATGGCTGATCATGTATCTAAATTAAGGTATGGTGTAGGATTTACTTTTTCTTAAAACTTTTTCTTAAAAAGAAAAATGCAACAAAAGTGTTTTTTTTATATTATGATTTAATATGGGTACATACACAGCTCTGCTGACCAATCTGGGGATGACATAACGTAATACCAAACATATTTTGAAACAGGAACTGCTAACTTCCGCTTCCTCTTGCTCAGTGTACTCTGATCCATATAAACACCATTCAGGCAAGTTCCCGAGTTTCAGATAGTATCAAAGATTACAGTAACTAAGCCCTGAGTGGGGAAAGGATTCAGTGAAAACATTTTACATTAGGTGGTGTGCAACTTCAAAGGTGCCAGACCTACAACCCCAAATCAGAAAAAGTCGAGAAGGTATTATGCAGTGTTCCTCACATTTCCATTGACTTTTATTTCATTGCAAACAGTTTGCGCCCCAACATATTCCATATTTTGTCTAGTCAACTACATTTAATTTGTTAATAAACATCCATCCCTGCATTTCAGCCCTGCAACACATTGCAAAAAAGTTGGGACAGGGACAATTTAGAGCTAGTGTTGAACAGGTGATTGTAATCATGATTTAGTACAAACAAATGCAGTATCCACGAAAGTCTGTCTTTGAGAAGCAAATATGGGCAGAGGATCTCCAGTTTGTCAACAAATGTGTGAAAAAACTTAATGAAATGTTTAAAAAAAACAATGTTCTTCAAAGAAAGATCGGAAAAAATTTGCATGTCTCCCTGTATAACACATAACGATTCAAGGAATTTCAACAATTCAAAAAATCTGGAGGAATTTCAGTGAAGGGCGCAAGCCTAAACTGAAGATTCATGATCTCTGATAAGAACCATTATTCACCACTAGCTGACAGAACCACATAGGAAAGGGATTACTTCATCAAACCTTTACCAAGCACTACAATATGGAGTTACATTCACAAACGCCACTTAAAACATTTCTGTGCAAATAAAGAAGCCTTATGTTAAATCTGTCCAGAAGTGGCATCACGACATCTCTGGGCTCAGAGGCATCTGGGATAGACCATCACACAGTGGTTTCCTTAGGTAATTTTTCCTCAACATAATTTGTTTCACTAGCAATGATATATCACATACAGGTATTTAATGTCCGTCTGCTTTAATGACACAGGTCTTAAACATTATACAGTGGTACCTCGTTTCTCGACCACCTCGGATCTCATCAAATTCGGTTCTACCAATTTCAAGTAGAAAAATCTGTCTCAGTTCTTTGCTCGGTCTTCGACGCATTTGCTTAAACGTGTATGAGTCGAGCCCCGCGACTTGTTTCAGCCGAAATGCAAGCCACAATTCATGATTCACGAGTCACGATTCAGTACACAGTGATTCAGGTTCACAATTGCTCCCTGTGAAGATCCCGCTATTTTTCCGCTATTATTTTATTTTTACATCTACAGTACTATATTCTTAGTGCAAATAAGTCTCCATGGGTTCTAAAAAGGTTAGTTTATAAGAGCCAACCGAAAGCAAAACAGGAATTGAATACTCCAGAACACAGGCTACAGTTAGATTAGCAGCTATGCTAGCGCCGGGAGTTCATCAATGGAGCAAGTAGGAAAAACGCTTTTACTTTTCACTTTCCATCCATTATTGACTAAATTACATAAGATTTTTCATCACTTTATTATAAAATAAGCTTTGTGTTAATGAATTTGACCATCTGTAGGTTAATGTAAGTGTTTTAAACACTAACTTAGTTATCATTACTTATCATAATATCCTTTCCATATCTCTGCTATTATACAGTATAGACCGCTCTACCAAACACTCATTTAATTCCTCAGTTCATGATACATTTAACTTATGATGGATTTGTCGGAACATATCCACTTCATGAATCAGGGAGCACCTGTACAATACAACTCCATTAACGCATAGAATGCCTTACACAGTGTGGATTTTCTGGGGGTCTGGAACAGATCAATTCAATTTACATTATTCCTTATGGGAAAAATTTGCTCAGTACTTCTCGACAAACCTGATGGATCAAATCTGCGACGAGAACCAAGGTACCACTGTAATAGTAAATAAAAATCTGTCTTTTAAGGCCATAAACAGCTCCACAGATCCACGCGTACCTGTATTTTTCATCTTTTCTACAATGATTTCTCTTAGCAAGTGGGAATAGAAAAGTACCTTATTCAGTTTGAAAGAAAACCCTTTGCTCTACAAACATCAATCACAAAACGATTCCTCAAGAGACATCTTTTGAATTGGTGACTGATTTAAGCAGCTTTGCACACAAGAAGTATGAAAACCTGTTGCTAATTACTTGAGCGAGATCCAAGAAAGTGAAATTATGTTTAGAAATGGAATGTCTTCACAATTTATGAGAAAGTGGAACAAAACCCAGCTGTCTTACAGCTTCCCAGCTCCGAATGGACTAAACGCTGGAACTGGCTTCTATTACCGGGTTTTTGTTAGACACATCTGGTGGCCTGCGGTTTACAGAGGGAAACCAATAATGATCCAGGATAAACAATACTCCTGGGAGATTACATCAATTCTCCAGAACCATCAAAAACCCTAAGAAGGGATCCGTTTCCCTTTCCTTAATTGGCAAACAACATATTCCAGAACTAGGACCAGTATGATTTCAACAAAACTAAAGGCCAGGTCTAGAAAGATCTTGTACTACTAGCAGTATAGCTTATCCTTAGTAATGATAGAAATTCACATCTTGTTGCTCAATATTATAAATTACATGCACTATGCATAGAAATGTTAGAACCCACAATGAATAGACGTTTCATTTAGGAATTCAGTTAGCAAACACCTTGGGCATTACGAAGATTAAAATGGCGAATTTTGGCTTAATGTTTTGCAATGCTAAACAGCTCCGAAGGCAATATTAATTTTAATTTGACTGACAATACAATACATTTAATTCAGTTGCTCTGTCATTTCACATGACTGAAAATATAAGCTGTTCAAGTAAAATATAGTTAATGTAGTAGAGAAAAAAACAACAACACTTACTCCACATGTCAGAGTATCTTCCATGCTCTGACCATCTCCTGTGCTTTAATTTCCAGTTAGGCATTTAAGTATTTCCCTCTTTTATTAACTTGCTCTCTTTAAACAGCGAGTCAATGAGCTTTGGCTTCTGACTTCACTTCTGCTAACCGGTTTAATTTGTCCATCACTGTTTGTCTTTTGGGTGAACTTTGCTCTCTGGAGATTGCCATTTTGACTAAACGACATTACTTGAAGATAAACAGAACAAACACGATGTTCAAGCTACCAAAGTAATATTTAAACAGCTCTACAAGCTGTACTAACAAACTGTAACACTGTAAAACAATTTGAAATGACAGATTGTGTTAATGACCCATAAAATATTAAATGATCTTCATCTACGTCCCGACTGCAGACAACAAAAGCCTTTCAAAACCCAAAAACTCATCACAGCATACACACTAACAAAATTCAATAAACACCATGATTCTTCAAAGTGGATAAAGTATGTGGATGCTCATATAGTAATAAGCTTGGCAGCAGTACTATTTCCTGTCGCTACTAACCAGGCAGGCACAGTGACAAAAATTAATTAGAGCATTCTGGAAACAGTCATTCTGGAAGTGTGAACTCTGAATTTGCCATTTCCAAATACAAATTTACGGTCATCCATTTAAACTGTTCTGTTGTTGTGTTTTTTTGGTTATTGTCTTGTTACATCATCCAACGTCAACCTGATATTCTTCTGTAAAATGTATTAATACAGGGACTCTGCATTTATAATGGTCTGGTTTACGATTTTTCGACTTTACGATGGGAATTAAGGGTGCTCTTACTTTTAAATGTACTCATCCAAATCATTACTTGAGGAAGAGAAATAAAGTATCATGTGAAAATGTACTTTGGTGCTGTGTTCTTCATTACATGGGATTAAATTAGGACTAAACAAAATTTCTCATACATAAAAAGTTATAAAGAAGTCATCTATAGAACCAACTGCTTAACACCAGGCCCATTCGCACCAAAGGAACTTCTTCATAGAACTGTGCCCCCTTACTTGCATGTTCACACAGCAGGAACTGGGAACTATGTTAAGGGCAACTGCGAACAGATCTTAGTGCTTGAAAAACAATACAAACATATGGACCGACAGTGAAGTTCAGGCTGTATTCAGGCATTTATGTGAGTATAAATTGCAGCAGATCCTTTATGTCCTGGAAATTACAGTATGAGGTGGGTCCTCCATGGATAGGACTTCTCCAGCAACCCTTGCCCTGCAAATCCCACAAACGTTCGATCGGTTTGAGATCAGAGGAATTTGGAGGCCAAGATTCCTCGTCTTTTCCTCAACCCATTCCTGAACATTTTTTTTTTCAGACAGGTTGCATTACTTGGTCTCCAAAAATGTTTAGGTAGGTGGTATGTGTCAAAAGTAATATCCACAGGAATGCCAGGTTTCCCAGAAGAACACTACCCAGACCATCACACTCAGGGTTATGCACTTCCTTTGCCAGTGGTTTTAATATTATGGCAGAGCAGGGTGAACTTGTGTATTAATATCTTCATTACACCTTTCAGAAGCTGGTCTTATTAGTGAAAGTAATTTCTGATTCCAAGGTAAGCAGCGGTGGTGTTAATCCCGAGAGCGGTTTCCAGAGTAACCTATCATCACTAGAGGCCTCAAGTTATTTAATTAAACATGGAAGCGGGCATTCGGCTCAATCTTGACACTCGTGCATTCATGAAAGTAGAGCCTCACGTAATTCAGGTGTAATACTCCATTCGATTCCAATAAACTGTCAGATTAAGTCTCTCGTTCAATAAACAATATCCAGCCTTGCTACACAGCAAAGCATTATTCATTTCACTTTTAGGCTTGTTTAGTTTATTAGTACTACTAGTATTATGATAATATTTTATTAATAATAATAATAATAATAATAATAAATCTGATGCACAATGGTTGAGGGGGGAGGTAAGTTCTCTATCGCATATATATTACAATTACCAAAAAATGTTACCCTCCATTGTCTCTGTACCACAAACATGGCCTTGAACCCAAAAACTCGTTTTATCTTCACCAATGGTCACTTAATAGCATATCTAGCTGATGTAAACTGGTGGGTAAAAACAGCTGACATCAAAAGTGTCATCAGTGCCACTTTACAAGGGCACATGCCCAAGTAAAATGTTGCTGTGCCCCACTAAAATCACAGCACTAAAAGTCAATTTATCCTGAAATGCTGAGCAGAACTACAATACATGCCACAAAGATACAGGCACTACATTTCCCATAACGCCCCAGCATCTTTCCAAAAGCTTGAGCGGCTAATGCTTTGCGTCAAAGAGTGTTTCTTTCGTCTTTTCACATAAATTAGTCTATGTTAATAGTTTAATACTCAAAACAAAGTCAGCCACACTGCAGGCAAGTTAATATATATATATATATATATATATATATATATATATATATATATAAAGATCATTAAAGCAAAGGCATTCATTAAACTAGTGAAGGCAGCAGTTTACATTTACATTTACAGCATTTAGCAGACGTCCTTATCCAGAGCGACTTACAATTGATGCAGTCTTACAATCCAAGCAATTGTGGGTTAAGGGTCTTGCTCAAGGACCCAACAGTAGCAGCTTGGCAGAGGTGGGATGTGCCTTAACCGCTAGGCTACCGCAGTCAGCATAGACAAAATTAATACAAAGTGTTAATTTGTTCTTCATTTCTCCTTAATGCCAGAGTAACACTCACTGTAGTGCTAAAACACTTAATCTAATTAGTGTTTAACTGGATTATTCGTTATGCACAGTTGTGCCCCTACGACTGTTGGCAAGCAGGGGGTACAGATTCGCCTCTCTTTACTTTTCATCATTTTAATAATGAAGTTTCATGGAGTTAAGGCAAACGTTAAATGTAGCATAAAAATTTAGATTTATTCAATCTGAAAATCTTATATACTGATGTTTAAGTGCTCGTTCCCTGGTATTTTAACACACAATCCCTGATCTAAAATGATGTGTAACTTAGTCATGCCAGTTATAAGGACTTTGAGTGACTGAATGACTTCATTAATGACAGGATGTAAGATTGATTATGGAAATGCTAGGGGGATGTTCGATCAATCAGCAAAGACAATACTCATTAAAACTGACAAATGCTCATTAAGACTGAAAACTCAGCTAACACAAAGAATCAAAGGTTTTGTGGTGAATACTAAACTCTATAGGTAAATATGCAAATAACTAGTGAAGAAATGAATGAATAACATGTTCATATTGGCTCTAACAGAAGACCTGTTAGAGCCAATATTAGAGCCAGGGTTATAAGAGCCAGTGTTAGAGCCAGGCTAAGACAAATTCATAGCCATAATGGTGCATTACACAAAGACAACCTTTTTCAAATACCACTTAAACGTTTTTTTTTCCCCACAGTGATGATATTTTTATTGACATATTTGTCAAACTACATATGTAGATATCCTGCTTGTTTTATATGCCACACACTGCATTGTACTTTAACATGTGCATTACCTTGCACAAATTACAGTGGTGCTTGAAAGTTTGTGAACCCTTTAGAATTTTCTATATTTCTGCATAAATATGACCTAAAACATCATCAGATTTTCACACAAGTCCTAAACGTAGATAAAGAGAATCCAGTTAAACAAATGACACAAAAATATTAGACTGGGTCATTTGTTTGTGAAAGAAAATGATCCAATATTACATATTAGTGAGTGGCAGCAATAACTACAACTAAACGTTTCCTGTAACTGTTGATCAGTCCTGCACACCGGCTTGGAGGAATTTTAGCCCATTTCCTCTGTACAGAACAGCTTCAGCTCTGGGATGTTCGTGGGTTTCCTCACATTTAACTGCTCACACCAGGTCCTTCCACAACATTTTGATTGGATTGGGATTAAAGTCAGGACTTTGACTTGGCCATTCCAAAACATTAACTTTATTCTTCTTTAAACGACTTGTGTACTTAGGGTCGTTGTCTTGCTGCATGATCCACCTTCTCTTGAGATTCACTTCATGGACAGATGTCCTGACATTTCCCTTTAGAATTCTCTGATATCATTCAGAATTCATTGTTCCATCAATGATGGCAAGCCGTCCCGGCCCAGATGCAGCAAAACAGGTCCAAATCATGATACTACCACCACCATGTTTTACACATTGGATAAGGTTCTTATTCTTTTGTTTTAGACCAAAAATTTCTATTTTGGCCTCATCCGTCCACAAAGCAACTCTTTCTGAGGTCTTCAGAAATCTCCTTTGTTCGTGCCATGATACACTTCCACAAACATGTGTTGTGAAGAACAGACTTTGATAGATCCCTGTTCTTTGAATAAAACAGGGTTCCCACTCACACCTGATTGTCATCTGACTGATTGAAAACACCGACTCTAATTTCACCTTCAAAGTAACTGCCAATCCTAGAGGTTCACATACTTTTTCTACTCACTAATATGGAATGCTGGATCATTGTCCTCCATAAATAAATGACCAAGTATAATATTTTTGTCTCATTTATTTAACTTGGCTCTCTATCTACTTTTAGGACTTCTGATGATGTTTTGGGTCATATTTATGCAGAAATATAAAAAATTCTAAAGGGTTCACAAACTTTCAAGCACCACTGTATCTGTAGATATGCTGCCAAAATCATACAACCATCTACACACATGCACTATTTCCATATATTTTTACATGAGTACACCTGGTTATTCTCTGTATATATTCACTGAAATACTCAATGTACAATATCATGTATATGCAACTCCATACTGTGTACCACTGTAAATAACTGAGCATAACTCTATGATCGTATTGTAGCATTTATCTGTAATTAATTCTGTACTTATCTGTAAATAATACTGTATTGCACTTTTCTGCATTTCACTGGATTTGTTTTCATAAAGTTGAATCTAATCTACCCTAATCTAAGGTAGCCAAACACAAATGGCCACCTACAGTAGTTTATGATAAAGTCCATCTATCCAGCTATACACTAAATGAACAAACGTTTCTGGAAACACGGTCTAATTAGTGAGCTCTGGTATATAGCTTTCCCGCAACCCTGATCAGGATTAAGCGGATAATGAATAACAGAAAGAATAATGACCAGATCTAATTATTTCTCAGTCTCTTTATTAGAATACAACCAGAAAATGCAGGAGATTTGTATGCAGTATTAAGAAAACTGAAATAAAACAAGAAAAACAGGCTACAGTAGCAAATATTTAGTGTGACCTCCCCTAAACTTGAGCAATAGCAGTATCTTGAAGCTTCATCAGCATACCAAGTTAACCCTTCTACAGCCTAAAGAAGGTTGATCAGGAATGGTCTTTCTGGAAGGGTAGCAGCCAAGAAACCACTTTCCTTAGAAGGGGATCAGGGTGAAATGAGAAGATATGAAGATATGCTAAAGTCAACAATATGTTATATAAGGTCATTATACAGTTGCTAAAACAACAAATCTAATGATGGCCTAAGACTTTTGCACCGTACTGTATGTGTGGGCAAAAGTGGTCTGAAGGTCATTTAAAATTTGAGTGTTCATCAGAATTTCCATAGAGATAAGACAAAAAATACAAAGTTAATTTCTGAGCCAAATTGATAGCCTTAATGTGTGTGCGTGTGTTTCTTTCACTTATCACTTTATTTTATTCTACTTTATTGTATTCTATTTTACTTACTGTAATAGCTCTTTAAAATAATATCTTATTTCAACCTTTTCATTTCCTTTATTAATATTACTATTGGGATTTTCCTTTTAACTCTATTTCTTTTTGACTGCATGTATATTTTGATTCTCTATAGGCGAGCTGTGGCGATACGAGTGTTTATATTTGTCGTGAGAGAGAGAGAGAGAGAGAGAGAGAGAGAGAGAGAGAGAGAGAGAGAGAGTTCACACAAAAGTTGATTGGACTGAAATGGAGTTCCTCAATGGTCAAACGAGAGAAAACCACTTCTTGAAAATCCTGATGAATTCCCACACCGAGTGTTAACCTCACCTCTGGCTACAAATCTCTTAGAAACTAACTCAATACCATTGCAAACATATCTTCCACACATTCTTTCCACTTCCTTGACTTTTATGTAGGTCACTTCATTAGAGTTTACTAAGGAATACCAGTCACTGCAGCTGGTGTGCTAACAATTAGAACCTGCTAATAACTGGCATGTTTTGTGCTCCATATCTGGCATGTTATTCTAAATTACAAACTAAATATGTGTAGATCTACAAGGTCATGGCAACCATCAGGACTTAACCAGGGTTTATCTTCCCTGCTTAAAAAAGAAGTACAGCATATGTTGTGTGTTTGTCAACCAGTGTTTTAACAGGGTTGGTAGCTACCCTGTCATTAAAATAATGTACCCAGATGAAAATGTCGGATTGCTGGAAAATCTGACATGCAGTTATGTGTCGGGCAGATGTATATTATTACAGGTGTGGTCTGATTAGACACTGGGTCTTGCCACAAGAGAAATGTTTCCCTTGATTGCCCTAAAATAAATTCAAATAATGATAGCTTACAGATCATTTTTGTATGACTTTTCTTTTAATGGAAACTTCTTCACTGA
>JAJAGP010000929.1:0-74923 GCA_025084515.1 Ancistrus triradiatus | reverse complement strand
ATATATAGCCTCAAGTGGCTTATTTCTTTCATAAAACGGTGACAAAAACAATTCAAGTACATCAGTGTTTACAGACACACACAGTAGTACCTCATTTATCATTAATTCATTCCAGAAGGCTTGTCGAGAACCGAAGATGACTAGTACCGAGCAAACTTTTCCCATAAGGAATAATGTAAATTGAATTATCTGTTCCAGACCCCCAGAAAACAGGTGCTCCCTGATTTATGATGGGGATATGTTCTGAAAAATCAATCATAAGTTAAATGTATCATGAACTGAGAAGTTTGACAAGTGTTTGCTACAGTGGTCTATACTGTATCATAGAGATCATCCTATGATAAGTAATGTTAAGTAAGTTCATATTTAAAACACTTACATTAACCTGCAGTGGGCCAAAATCGTTAACACAAATCCTATTTTATAATAAAGTGTTGAAAAATCTGATAATTTAGTGAGGAATGGATTGAAAGTGAGAACTAAAAGCAAAACACTTACTCTATTGATGAACTCAGAACCTAGCATAGATGCTAAACTAAGTGCAGCCTGTGTTTCCTTTCGGTATCCTTTTCGTTTGGCTCTCATAACTACCCTTTTTTGGACCCATGGAGACTTATTTCCACTAAGAATACAGTACTGTAGATGTGAAAATAAATAAAAACATGATATACACAGCAGAGATCTTCACTGAGCAAGGGCTATTCTAAGTCTGAATTACTGAATCACCATGTACAGAATCGTGAATCGTAAATCATGAACCATGAATTGAGTTTCGGCTGAAACGAGTCACGTGACACAGCTCGACTCATACAAGTTTAAGAAAGTGTGCCAAGTACCCAGCAAACGTTGTAAACTGGTAGAGATGGAACGATTGATCGACTATGTATCGGTATCAGCCAATTTTCAACTAAAATATGCGATCGGACGATATTTCTCTAAGTTAGCTGATCCTGTGCGTCAATCAATGGCGGTAAACAATCGAACCATATTTTGCAAGGAAATTGGATGCAGCTGGGTGAAAACCCCATCGGTCACAGGTCACTGTAGTTCCTAGATGAAATGCTAGATTGAAATACAGAAACTAAACTTCTGATTAAGGAACTAAAACTGTGGAAGAAATAGCATATTATATTCAGCTGGGTGTGCGGATAGTTCATTATAAATGGTAACGAACCAATTGGTACTTAAACAATACATCCAGTTTGCACTGCTTGACCATTAAAGCAGTATGCCAAGGCTTAGCAGACTGTCCCGCAAATGATAATGCTCTCCAGCATTCAAAGCAGCTGCTGGTTATGAGTTCAGAGAGCAGTTCTGGGTAGAATCACCACATGTCCCTACAGCCTCAGGGAGTCTTGCATGTGACGATCACTGATCATCACAATTTGTCCCACATTGTCTTCATTTTAAAAGACTTTTATTTTTAAATAACAGCAAATTGCTTCCAAAACTGTTTCCGTAATGTCTACTTCATTACTGCTTACTGCTTTTATGTCCTGGATCGTAATAATAGTTCTGTTCAAATCAATTTTAAAAATGGCTTATTTTCAATTTTGATAAAAATTGATCAGTTATGTTCTAATGTAGATTTCTTTATGAAGTGTCTTCATAAAATCTTCATGTAACATGTTTGATATGAAAATAATTGTGATGAATATCGTTCCTCGTTCATGCTGGTCTCGGGGTTGTTTTTTTTTCCCAGTTTTGTTATTTTAGACCTATATATTTTCTCTCTTCTCATTTGCTTTGAGAAAATATAGCAGAGAAAAAAGACAGCAACGCTGAATGAAAGGATGAATACACTGCCCATTATTCTGTGTTACACAGCTGAGTTCTAAACAAGCTGTAGTGTGAACAAGTGGCCGGAGATCTCATCAGTCCCCTATTAAGTTTGCTTAAAACGTGACGACAAAAAACAGCTGAGGGCAGTTGGCTTGCTTTCAAGTACACTGTAAAGAAACTGAGATCAGTTCATAAAAGTAACAATATATGTGAAAACACCCTCAGTCCTTAGTATTTTTACAGACTTACACACACACACACATTCTGATCTCTGCTGGGCAGATCTTTCATGTCTAGTCACATGTACAATGTAGGTCAATATTTAATCTGCACTGAAGCTGTTTACCAGTCATATGACCACACAAATTTGATTTGTCTACGAAACAGAATAGTGTTGCCGAACACAAACCAACAGAAAAACAGGAACACTAAAGGCAAGTTGTGGACACCCAACAAAGAAAGAATTAAGAGTTTATCCCCCCTTTTGCTGCAGTAACTCTTTCCACTAGATTTTGAAACATGACTGTGAGGTCAGGCACTGATGTTCAACAATAAACCTTGGCTTACTTTTGGTATTCCAATTCATCTCATGGAGCTACGGTCAGGGCTATGTGCAAGAGAGCCACAGTCTACAGCAAAGCTGGCAAGTCATTTCCTTGTTGACATGAAGAACACCTTCGACTACTCAAACAGATATTTTTATTTGAACTCAAATATGATGTGAAGGTGTGTGTGAATCTCAATTTCTTTTCCAAAGTCTATAATGTTACACAATTGTTTTATACATAGACAATAGCAATAGAAATATAGATAAACAGCAGCTTGCACATAAAATAGATTTTTTCCCCTTTTCTGCTAAAATGAAAAGACATGGTAACACCAATAGACACTATGCCATTTTGCCATTACAGAATTCTCCATTATAAAAAAAAAGGTTAACTGTACATAGTATCTATTGCCAGTCCAGTGTTTAGAGAAAGATAAGATACTGTAGATAGAGAACTAGGGGTACCTAATAAAGTGGTTGGTGAGTGTGTATATATAATGATTGATAAATCATTTTTATTTGTCCAACAGGTTTCTTCTGGCTGGAAATGGCATAAACATGTGACAAAAGATGGTAAAAAACTAATTAAACGATGTTTTTATATTTCTACAAAAAAATGCCATGTCCAAAATTATTCATACTCTTTTTCAGTAATCAATGATAAAGAGTATTTTTTTTCTTCTTGGCAGATTTTTGAATGTTGGAAGTCTTCCTTGTCATCATTTTGGTATTTAGTTCCCTCCACAGATTCTTGATGGGATGAACTCTAGCTGGGTCACTCCAAAATGCTAATCACTGTCTTGCTGGAAGGTCCCAAGGACAAGTTCTTCTAAAGACCATGTAAGCTTTTCTTCTTTGTCCAGCTGAGCTTTTGCCATGGTTAGACTAGCTTTTCTGTGCCTGTCTTGGAGAAGCGGAATCTTGACCATCAGCCATGAAGACTTGAGTGTTGCGTTGAAGGCAAATGGACTTCTTGGTTCTTGAAAACAGTTCACCTCTCACCCTAAAAGCTTCTTCAGTTCCTTCGGATGAAAGGTGAAACGTGAAACAACTTCAAGAACCTAGAAGTCGTCCAGTTACCTTCAACTCAGAACTCGTCTTCCATGACCTGGATGACTGAGAACTTACACAGACATCAGGCATGAAGCCTTGTGAAGTGTCCGATGGAGTGTCTGCCTTGAGGTGACAGTACCAGAATTGCTCAGATTCACCAGGATGGCCTCAGTGGTGATCCTTGGATTTTTCTTGACCTCTCGCACCACCGTTCTTGCCAGCACAGGAGTCATTTCTGGCTTCCCAGCTTGCTCTATGAGAGTTTTCACTGTGCTTGGAAGACCTTGAACTTTTTGATTATGCCTTGCAATATGGCTTTATGAAACCCGTGGATATGACTTTATCCAAAATCAAAACTTGGAATCGATTAGCAGAATCAAAATCGATAAAATGCAAATGATACCCAAACTTAAGGGTGCCACATTATAAAAATCCTTAAATTTACATTAGCCAACAAGTCAAGCAGCATGATTCTCGAACAGCAAACATGTCTGCAAATTGAAAGCATTTTACTATTTAACAAATGTGACAAATATCTTCCCAGCAATGTTATTCTACCCCCTTAAACCGGCAAGTTTTCAGGAGACTGGTTGGTAGGTGTCACTTTAATCCTACTGACAGAGTCAGCTACACAGATTGCACACCCCCTTCTCCCCTCCTCCGTTCGTTAAAGATATGGCCACAATATTTAATGAAATGAATAGAAACTGTACATGTATGCACTTACATGTATTGTAAATGTGAATGTATGATCAGTAGAGCTGCTCAGCAGTGCTTACTCTGCAATACATGAGGTAAGAGGACACCGAGCGTGCCGAGATCCGGCAAGTGGCCATTAAACACAACTGTGCTCATAGAGCAACACGTAATACAGTAGCTGTCGAAACAGAATATCTATATCAATGAAAAAGACTTGCATTGTCTTAACTATGTTGTCTTTTTTCACCATTTCCAAGCCTCGCTATACGCGAGCTCTCTTGACACCGAACACGTGACTGATGAAGCACTGAAAACGGATTGGTACTTGGTATTGAGCGATACTCAGAATTCAGGAATTGGAATTGGGAGAGGAGATCTAACAAAAGTAAGACACCAGACAGTAACTCCATTAGACATGCTTCATCCACAATATAGCTACAATAAAATTTAGGGCAAATAAGTTTGAAAAAAAAAGCACCAAAAGCCGTCATTGAGACCTAATGTCAACGAACACAAAGTTTTGAACTTGGTGTATTTGTTAGCTGTGTAGTTAACTCTATATTTTTGGCATGTATGCTAGCAGAATGAGTTTTTTGGCTGATATTTCCGCTTTTGTCATGCTTTTCATTTTTATTTCTGCATATTTGTAGGCAAGTTTTTCATTATTTTAACAGTAATCAGTATTAGCTGCTAATCAAACATAGCTAGTAAGCAAAACGGCTGTTCAGCCACTTTAGGCTTGTACATCAGTTGCGTCAAATAAACAGACAATTAAATCGCTAATCGCAATTAGTTATATGACAACTAATCGTCAGCTAAAGTTTCATGATTGTGACAGGATAGGAGGTAGCAGTTATCAAATATTAAGTGTTTAACCAGCCTTAGCACTTTTGAGCACTTTTGGAAACCCTGAGTAATACTCTGAGGGCTGAAAAACTGCTGTCAGATGGAAACGATTTCAACTCAGATATTTTAATCCATCATGACGGCCTACAGTTTGGTTGGCAAGAGAGTCACTATTTACATGCAGGGTTGAAATATAGAGTGGAACAAGCCAAGAACATGACGAATTTACATACTCCTCTTGAAGAAGCCATGCATGAAGTGTGATTAAAACGTCGTAAACGAAAAGCACCATTTCAGAGATATTGTTCTGTTTTGAAACCCGAATGCCTTCTGAGACACACTATGAAAACAGTTTCAGGGCATGAAAGAGCTTGGTATAATGGCAAAGAGTTTTAAAAGCAAGACCAGATTTTTGAGGGACCTGGTATGCATTTCAATCAGGTATGGAAATCATAAGTCATCATTCAACAATACTTCATATGCTGATGAAAGAGTCTACAGTTAAAATTTACATATAGACAGCACCAGATATAAGGTATTTATTTCAAATATTTGTTGCATAATAATTAGTAGCATTTCTAGACAACTGTAAATAGCAGGACCATGCTGTTATAACATCCAGGGATGTTTACAACAAACGTAAATGTGTGTGACAGTGGTGGCTCAACAGAAAAGGCTCTGGACTGCCAATCTGAAGGTTGCATGTCCAAATCACAGCTCTGCCATGCTGCCACTGCTGGGCCATTGAAAAACACCCTAAACCTTCTATCTTTCATCTTAAGTCGCTTTAGATAAGAGAGTCTGATACATGCTGAAAATGGAAGTGTCCTTGGAACAACATGAGACATAAATATAGGCATTTTCAAGACAACGAGAGATGTAAAACATTATACATCAACTACAATGACTGGGTTCTTTGAGTGGTAACAAACTAGTACAGTAGTACCTCAGTTCTCAAGAGTAACAAAAACGACCAGTACCAAACAAATTTTTCCTAGAGCCCCACAAAATCCACACTGTATAAGGCATTATATGCATTAAAGGAGTTGTATTGCACATGTTCTCCCTGATTTATGAAGGGGATATGTTCCAACAAATCCATCATAAGTTAATTAACACTTACATTATCCTACAGTTGGCCAGAATCATTAGCACAAAGCTTATTTTATAATAAAGTGTTGAAAAATCTTACGTAATTTAATGGGTAATGGACTGAAATTGAAAAGTAAACGCAAAATACATACTCTATCAGTGAACTCAGGGCGCTAGCTGCTAATGCTAACTGCTCAGTCTGAAAGCCAAGAGGATTCAGTCCCTTTTTTATTTTCAGTTGGCTGTCAACACTAACCATTTTAGGACACATGGGGATTTATTTGCACTAAGAATATAGCACTATATGTATAAATAAAGAAAAACACAGCTGAGATCTTCACTGAGCAAGAGCTATTGCGAATCTGAATCACTGTGTAATGAATCATGAATAGAGTTTCAGCTGAAACAAGTTGCACATCTTAACTCATACAAGTTTGAGCAAGTGCGCCGAGTACCGAGCCAACGTCGAGAACCAAGACAAATTTTTCTAGTCAAACTGCGACGAGAACCGAGTTCCAAGTTGATCAAGAACCAAGATATCACTGTATATCAATATTTCAGGTAACACCCAAAAACTGCAGGTTACATAAAATGCCACAAACTATATATCCAAATACAATGTAAAACATTTTAACAAAAAAAGAATACCTTTGGTTTCATTGGGATTATTTGCAGAAATCAAAGCTAGACCGGAAAAGAGCAAGTCAAGATGACACGCTCTTCTTGGGGACTATGATTAAAAAGTGTGAACAACACAACACTTGCAGAGATATGAACACAAACGTCACAACATTAAAAAACATTAGAGCACACTTGAATCACCAAGTGTTTTGACAGAGTCAGGAGAATTCAAAGGAGCATGATGGCAGGTACAGTTTTCAGGGAGATACTCAGATTATTAGATTTTTCATTAAATGAGATCAATCATCAATAGACTTTAAATGTTTAATGAAATTAACCAACAGCTTCAAGTTTATAAAAGGCCAAAAATATTGACATATACAGTTCAAATCTGCAGACACTGTGGCGCCACTCCCAGACTCTGTCTTAAATCTTGCCTAATAACTACAGTATTTACAGTACATTCCTGGGAGGGGGTTGACACAAACAAAAGACGCGCATATTGCCATTTCCTACACAACGAACAGTCTACAAAGACAAGTATTTTCTTGCAGCAGCTCAAAAAGAAGACAATTCCAGTGAAATCAGGCTGTAGAACCTGTCCTATTCTATACAAATGAATTTCTTCTGTTATTTATAAAATACAAGTTAATTTTCAAAGGAATATTATACTACAATAATGTGTGATATAAAGGAACGCAGTGCCTACAGAAAATCCTCATATAAAGCCAAACTCTTTTGGGACCCAATCACAGTCGTGGGGGCTACAGCACCCATAGCCAGAGAGCAAAAAGTGTAGGCAGAAGTGTTCCCTAGACGGAACACCCGTCCATCACAGGGCTAGGTAGAGTTTGCTGTACCAAGCTAATTTTTAACATAAGGAAGAATGTAAATTGAATGAATCTGTTTCAGACCCCCCAAAAATCCACACTGTGTAAGACATTATATGCATTAAAGGAGTTGTATTGTACAGGTGCTCCCTGATTTACAATGGATTTAACTTATGATGGATTTGTCAGAATTTATCATGAATGGATGAGTTTTATTTAGTCTATTACACATAAACACTTACATTAACCTACAGTTGGCCAAAATCATTAACACAAAGCTTATTTTATGATAAAGTGTTGAAAAATCTCATAATTTAGTGAGTAATGGATCGTAATTGAAAAGTAAAAGCAAATCACTTACTATATTGGTAAACTCCGGGAGATTATATAGTTGCTAAGCTAACCACAACCTGTGTTCTGGAGAATTCAGTTCCTGTTTTTCTTTCGGTTGGTTCTTATAACTAACATTATGACCCATGGAGACTTACATGCACTAAGAATACAGTACTGTAGATGTAAAAATAAAGAAAACCCAGGATAAACACAGCAAAGGTCTTCATTGAGAAAGGGGAAATGTGAATCTGAATCACTGATTCACTATGTACTGAATTGTGAATCATGACTTGTGAATCAAGTGCGCCGAATGCCGAGCAAACGATGAGAACCGAGCTAAATGTTTCTAGTCCAAATGGGTCAAGAACCGAATTCGACAAGTTCAAAGATGGTAGAGAACTGAGGTACCGCTGTAGTAATACCAGCTTTGTGATCACTCCCTTTAGTGTAACCATTGTGAACATTCTCAGGTACAACCAGTCACCTTCCTGATCACACACCAGGCTACCCTGCATTAACTGTAGTGGTTTTGATCGTTTCAGAATACAACCAGCTATTCCTTGAGGATTCCACTAGTAGTGGTGCATGATAATGCAAATAATTCACCACTTGCTGAAAAGGCGCTTCCAAAGTTGAAAGCTGTGGAAAGTTAGGAGAGGGATATGATTCGTAGGTTTCAATAGGTTTCACAGGTACAAAAGGTTTCACTGGCCCATACCACTTCTCGAAGTGCTGTTCTGAGCGTTACTGAGAAGTGGAAAATGTCTAGCACCACCAACACCTCAATTGAGCAGTCCTGCCAAACTAGGTGGTTAAGCCAGAAGGACCTTTGAAGTCAACTTTGAAGGACTTGCCAGTTCTATTGGTCAAGATTTGTCACCCTGTGCATGTAACAATTTTAACAAGCTTTACACAAAGCTGACCTGTATGGCAATCTAGCAATGACGTCATTTCTGAAATGGCATAATGAGTCATGCTTACTACTGTGGAGCCTTGTGGTGGACTTTTCTACAGTGAAGACAGGGCAGTTTGAAGACTGAAAGAAAAATGGATGCCAAGTATACCCAAGTACTTGAGGAACACTGCAGCAATTCAATAGACAGGTGAAATGGGCAGGTGGTTCATCTTCCAGCACAACAACGATCCAAAACATGATGTAGCTTCAGGATAGTAAGATGAATGTGCATGAGTGTCCAAGTCAGAGCCCTGACGTAAATCCTATACAAAATCTGTGGATGGACTTGGAGAGCAATAAATTGGACTGACCTTAAAGATGACATACTCTACCCCTCTTCTAAAAGTTAACACAGTTCCCTGGCGTCTAAAATGTCTGTGATATGCTTTGATCAAAAAAACCACAAAGACCAGGCGTGAGCGCCTCCCTGTCTAAACAACACTTTTTAGCTGAGTCAGCTCGAGTGCATGTTGCTTTAAATGATCAAGTGCCACTGCTCAACCCATCCCTCTCAGTGATTCATGGCACCATGAAATTGTTCCCTTAATCATTATGTGACATCCTAAGCTTTTATTTGTTGTATAAAGCTACAAGTGCTGGGGGCAGCGGTTAACGCGGTCATTCACAGCTCCAGCGTCCCCAGTTCGATCCCGACCTCGAACGATGCTTGTGTGGAGTTTGCATGCCTGTGTCCGTGTGGGTTTACTCCAGGTACTCTGGTTTCCTCCCTCACGTCAAACACGCCTGTTAGGCTACATGGTGTTTCTACAGCGCCCTTAGTGTGTGAGTGCTGGTGCCCAACAATGGATTGGCACCCTTTCTAGGGTTGTTCCTGCCTTGCGCCCTGTGCTACCAGTTAGGCACCGGCTTTCCTGCAACCCTGACCAGGATTAAGCAGATAAAAAGGACTGAATAAATGAATGAATGAAGGTACAGATGCTGTCTTATTTTACCATGAGTTTACATTTTGACAAACCAATGCAAGTTGAATGTATGAATTCTATATCTATGGTACATAACACAGCCTACCTTAAGCTAGCTTGCTTAAAACAATTAAATTAAATTATAATTGGCCAAAATCATTAATACAAAGCTTATTTTGAAACAAAGTGCTGAATATCTCACACAACATATTGAATAATGTATTAAAAGTGAAAAAATGTAAACAAAACGTTCAGCGTCTGCAGGAGAGTATCATACTGTGTATCGCTTAACCAGGGAAAAATCTAAATTCAGATCACGCTTTCTGCTGAATATGTATTATCGGATTCCCCGCCTAAAGTCGACGCACCATCGTGATTACCGACATTAACTTCTACGCTCATCCATCTAAACACAAATGACAAATTGGTTGAAAATATAGAAATGCTAAAAAAAAACTAGCAGTTACAATGCTACTTAACTACTATTTTCATAAAATAGAGCAACTACTTACGAGCTATTTGACTTAGGAAGTAAGCTAGCTCAGAGTGGATACACCTTCAGGTTTGTGCCGACTGTAGCCGAGAAGCTGGTATCAAAAACTTACTTCATTCTCTGAGGTGGGGGGGCCAATGTACCGGTCAGTGCAGCCAACAGAGTGGCTTCGGTGCTTAGCACTTCGACATATTGCTAGCGAATCCAAATATTTCTCAGTTACTCGGATGGGGTTAAGATAACCCAGGAAAAAATGTACTGTGAATTTTCATAGTAAAACTGTGAATTGTTTGACAGTTTTAATATGAACTTTCACAGTTTGACCATGAAGTTCACAGTTCTACTATGAATTTTCGATGGTAATTTGGCCACTTCATGGTTCTACTCTGAAATTTCATAGTACAACTGTAAACTTGGTGGACAATGAATGAACCATGAATTATTTCAGAGATGTACTATGAATTTTGGTGGGAATTCATGGTTCTACTGGGAATTCTAATCTGAATGGCTCGTTGAATCCCAGGTTTTCTGAAATCATCATCATCCCACAAAAATAAAAAATGACTGGGGTGTCAGATTTCACATTTGTGGACTGGCAGCCTCTCAAGATACCCAAACATACGGTAACTTATGTTCATAAGCACTGAAAAGGTTTGTTTTAAATGTATTCCCTATAAACAGCTATCCAAGGAGGAATGAGCAAATATTCATCAGTGGGTGTGCAAGACTGGTAGAAACCTATCCAAACAGACTAATGGCTGTATACAAAGTATTAAATCCAGGGACCGTCCAGTTCTAGTTTTAATTTTTCAGTCATTTTCAGCAGTGTCACGAGAATGCTGTAAGGCAAAATGCGTAAATAAAGCTAAGTAAAGCTTTCTTGAATGGGGTTTGATTTCAGCCTGTAAGCCAAAAGAGATATAATGGTTTTCAATGAGCACTGTATATCAAACCACAGATTGATATCATGCTTAAACAAAGTTTAACCGGTTTTAAAAAGTGTGTATTCTGCCCTAATGTCATACACTCTTTCCATAACAACAATTCATATCGGAGGTACCACATGGGGGTCTAGGACGGTTGACACGTAGGGGTCCAAGCTTGTAGACACATGGGCACTGCCCCCTGAACCATGCCAAAGCTGTTGTGTGGGTACCGAGCTGAAAGATGAGCGTGAAGGTGATGAGGATGAATTTCACTGTATTCTGCATCGTCTACAATTCACGGGGTGGCAGGATTCACATGCTCTCTTCCTTCAAGACGCTGACAATAAGTAGCTAGCTAGCTACATGCATAATGCTTTTCAACATTCATTCTAAACGTTTACTCTTGCACAATATCCAAAACCTGCTATGCCCGCTAAAAACAATGGAGGTCTGCGACTGCACTGAATATCTTTTTGACAGCAGAGCTAAAACCATAAAAACCATCGGCCAGATACACGATCACTATGTTGATGTTAGAGGAATGAAATAAAGACTTACCTGTCGACAGCATTAATACCTCCACAAAATCTTCCCAATCCAAGAGATCGAATGAATTTAAAGCTTCATGTGAAAGCGACTGAAGACCATAACGGCACAGTCATGTGTGACACAGACAGCTCTTATATCTAGCAGCGAGGATCAGTGAGATCGGTGGAGGTAGAGCTCAGATCCCGATCACATCCGATCATCAGGGCTTCTCCAGGCTCTCTTGTTGTCGTGTCGTTTTAATTGAACGTCATGCTAACCACGACAACGTTAAAGAAACACGGTCCGGGAGACGGAAGTCCAAACACAGCAGGCGTGCTAGTTATGCTAACGTAGGCTTCAGATTTTGACACTCCCACCCTCCGCACGTCCCACTCGCTCCTCTCGTTTTTAATGAGAGCCCAAAAGGAACAGACACACTCACTCACTGGACAATTTATCAAGGAGCACGTTAGAAGAGTCTCACAACTTACTGTACCCCATCTGTTGCTATGCATAATTCATCCTCCATAACACAATGTTGGGTAGTGGACCATACTCAGTGCAGCACTGATACTGCTGACTTGCACAAATAAACAAATTGCCTAGAATATATTTAACCTCCTTTTCACCTCAGCAGAAAAGGCCATTTTTTTCACGTTTTAACGCCACATTTACCTGATCAAGTACACAGGTTCCCTGGTCACTATCTTCGGAGAACACAGGGTGCAGGCATAAGCATGGCCTGAACTGGACGCCAATCCAACTTGGTGCCTATGGATGATTCTTCAACAGGCCTCTCTCCCTCACACAACCAATCGTGTCAGCATGTGAAAAAATGTACTGTGAGCTTTCATAGTAAAACTGTGAATTGCTTGACAGTTTTAATGTGAACTTTCAAAGTTTGACCAAGAAGTTCACAGTTCTACTATGAATTTTTGATGGTAATTTGGCCACTTCATGGTTCTACTGTGAAATTTCATAGTACAATTGTAAACTTGGTGGACTATGAACTGACCATGAATTATTTCACAGTTGTACTATGAATTTTGGTGGTAATTTGGCCATTTCATGGTTCTACTGTCAAGTTTCACAGTATTTTGTTTTTACCTGGGGGAACGCATCGCAGGAAGAACTCAAACCAAAGTCCCTGCAGCGGTGGGATAGCGTTATTGTTATTGAATGTCAATCAAAAACCCCTGACATGCTATCAGACTGTTTACTTACCCCTTCACGGACGATAAATGAAGATAGTGGAGGCTCAGTGATAATATAAAGGTTGTGGGTTAAAATTCCTGGGACCGTTGAGCAAAGCCATCAACCCTCTACAGCTCAGCTGAAACGTTAATCAGAGTGGATAAGCATGTATATATTTAAATTAACACCATTTACCAGGAAACCTCTGATGACCACTGTTTCTACAAATGAAATTGTTTTTTGCTCTCAAAGATGGTGTAAAGGAGCAGAGCTGCTTTAGCTATAAGGCATCAAGCCTTAACCATTGAACAACCTTGTTAGGTGTTAACAAAAGCTAAAAACATGAACAATTCATGGTTTTAGCTGTTATTAGTTAAAGAATTCTTGACAGTTAGGGAGTGGTTTTACCAACAATTCTTCACACCAGACCAGTTTATTGTTAAGGACTAGAGGTTGAATAATACAAATTGTGTACACAATGTATCATTTTTAAAAGCTTTAGAAACACAAATAATCAATCAACAAATTAAAAAACAGCATAGTCAGCCACACACCCTACTGAATAGACCTGTAGGCTGGTTTTAGCTGCTTACCAGCCTCAGCTGGTCAGGCTGGTGTGGTTGGCTGGTGTTAGAGGGGTACACACTGTACTACATAGGTGTGTATAATAACTTGTCCTGTAAATGTGCAGTACCAAAGATTCTTTAATACTGCTAAAATCGATGCTGTCAAACCAATGATAAACAAACTCATCTCAGTGCCATAGTAGTGTTGAGAATGATCCAACCCCATTCATATCTTATAGTTGTCCAGTGGTTGTCCCTTTCCATTAAAGGATGGGTTGGAAGCTGACAAACTGTGCATAGTTTCAAACATGCCACAGCCACGCATATCTACAAATTACATCTGTTGATTATAGAACCTGTACTAGGGATGTAGCTGAGTGGTAGAGAATCTCCATGCCTAGCAATTCCTAGCATATCCAGAATGGGCCTGTAATGGATACTGTTGACAGCCTTTCTGAATGTACTCGACTATTAACCATAAAGTTGAGTGTTTAAGTAAAGCATGGACTGTACTTTGTATTGTTATATCAGTTGTAAGCCACTCTGGACAACACTCTGGAGTGTTTGCTAAATGTTGTAAATGTAATGATAAAATGTTCATAGATTATACTGTAAGTACCATGTAAAGCACCTAATAAAGTGGCTGGTGAGTGTTTTATTGCGTTAATAAAACAATTCTCGTCACCCTCTCTTGTATAAACACAAAAACCCTATATAAATGTTTAACTAAACAACAACGTAACACACTGTACACAAGAACAACTATACGATATTCTGATGAGTCAGTGCGCACGCGCGGTTTCACTTCATAACGTATGGCTGTGCTTAGTCGTTTGCTATTGACCTCAAATTGTGGATTCAGCTAGTGCGAGACATATTTCTTATTGTACGCATTTTCATACCGAGCCATATAACCATGCGAGTGTTTAATATACATTATTTTAAAATAACAATATGTTTATTATCTTACAGTTTGAACCTACTGATGGCGGGAGAGCTTAAAATTACTGTCCGTGGTGCACGTGCGCCCTCTGCCGTTCACGCTGCGACATGACGCGCCGAATTGGATACAAATTGTACAATGCAACATTAAATCATGTTTATTCACATGCTCAATCTTCGGTTTTTAAACATTTTGCACGTGTGATTTTTAAACTCTCCAAGTTTCGCAATAAAGCTATGCGAAATACGTCTTCACGACGCATCGACACTGTAAATGGGTTTTTGAGAAATAGCTCCACCCACTGGTTAAATCTCTTCATGACATCTTTGCTGCATTTTTATTCCATTATACTGTACTGTATACAGTAGATTCACTCGCTCGCTCACTTTCCAAACCCGCTTAATCCTATCCAATTCAGGATCACGGAAGGGTTGGGGAATAACTGAGAGCACAGGGTGCAAGGCGAAACCAACCCTGGACAGAATGCCAGTCCATCAAAGAGCACACGAAATTACACACACTAACACTGGAACAGGTTTAGAGATGGCAATTGACCAAATTGGCTTTCAAGTGTAAACTGGGGACTTGGTAGAAATCCACGTCGTGCCACTCATTTACTTGAAATATTATTTCAATTTTATAATAGAATACAAACCTTGAATGTGTTGCATTTAAGACCAATCAGCAAAATAAAATAAAAAAAATCTGTCAAGTATGTTTATTTGAGGTTGAAAACTAAGACATTTGTCTAAATAAATCCATTTAAGTGTCCCATATATGTCCCATTTATTAGCCACACGATCAAATACATGTATCAAAATTAACTAATCTACTAATTGAATCAATTATTCTAAGCGTCCCATGTTTACCCTGCTCAGTGTTGCAGGAGTGTCTGAAGCGCATCCTGGAAATCACAGGGCACAGGCAGTGGTATACCCTGGACAGGAACCAGTCCATTAAAGGGTTCTGTAACACCACCACCCAAGCTTCGTGTTGCAAGCCCAGCTCGAGGTTTGAACCCAGGTACTCAGGAGCTACATCATGTTAGGTTATTCTTACATTATTACAACACATTATTCAGCAGAGCACTTTGAACAGAACCAACGGCAACTGGTGGCTTTACTATATACTGCATTTTCAGTGATAACATCTTTAGCTGTTTTTGTTACACAAAGAACAGCAAGTTCTACTGTATAGAAACAGTCATGGTGGAACAGAAAACAGTATTTTCCAAAAGTAAGACTGTACACAGGAGCCTCCAAAGGTGGGTTGTATTTTAATGTCAGATCACCATTGTTGGCCATCTGTGACAGGAACAAGTCAATTATACTTGTCATCAAGGATATGTAGACTACTTGTACTGGGCCATACAGAATTTAGAGGGACACAGCTGTACTAGGTCTGCCAGTAGTCGCATGGGCACAACTGTGCACAAAAACAAGCCTGTTAAACACTAAATAGATTAAGTGGTTACACTAAAGTGGGGGTTACTCTGCCATGGATGAGAAAAGAACAAAGGAATAATACCGTATTTTCCGATTGTATTCTAAAGAGAAACAATTATATAGAGTCATACCATTGCTTAAACAGAAGCCAGGCGTCTACGAAAAGCGTACTGTCAAAAAATGCTGAGATGGTTTCTGTGGAAAAAGACCCAACCCCACACACTGCGAGTGAAGCTTGTGCGTCAAATTGACGTGTTAAAAGCTGTTTGTCCAACGAGCATTACGCTTTCATCTTATACTTTTAATGAGTAGGCTACACAATCGTGCAATAGACACCCAGGGACACTTGAGCTTCAGCGAGTGTCCATTAGCTCTGAGGGAGGAGCTTCCCCAGAGATAGTACAAGCCGGCTGGGCAGTTAAAGTTTAATGAATGAACAGCACAATATTGCAGTGAGTTATTTCACCATTTGACTTGAAAAAAATATCAAATTCCAGCTAGATGAATGAATAATAGATATTCTGGCAAAATGTAATTGCCACATTTTAATAATACTGGGAGGAGACTAGGCTTCCCATAGTCTTCAAGCGATCACCTGTGTAAATCCGTGTGACTTTATATAGTCAATGATGTCCTACCCCACACTCGCCACACCTTTGACTGATATACCTCAGAAGCAATAGAAGGTCCTTGCTAAATAAAATGGACAAGGTTCTATCCATTATCACCAACCCTAGTTAGTACTGTGTTGTCTCCTGTAGTTTTGTGGTGTTACGTAGCACCTGGAGGTCCCAGAGGAACGTTGTTTCATTTCACTGTGTACTGTGTATATGGCTGAAATGACAGCAAAAACCTGACTTTGACTTCAAATATAGGAACTGACCGAACCAGAATCAAACCTGATTTGATACCACTAGAAGCACTAGAAAGTGAGGTTGCATAGTTCTTGATATTGGCTATGTTACACCAGCAATGGAGCTCAGTTAGTAGGTTCATTTATGATTAGCCCACTCGACCTGGTGCATTAAAAAAATCAAGCATGAAAACTCCTTTGAAAAAGCACCGAAATGTGTATGTGCTATACTAAAAACCTTTAGTTTAAAAAAAAAAATGTCGCAAACTGTAATTAGTATGTTGGCTTGCAGGCCAATTATCTGACAACTCTGAAAAACAATAATTTTCCACAACCACTGTATACGTATTCCAATATGGATGTTTAAGAAATGAGAATATACCACATATATTTATGTTTAAAAAAGGAGAATATACCGAATATGTGGTTAAAAGAACTGACACTAGCTGCAACATATTAATCATTGCAGTACTTTACAATCAATGGCTCTTAAGTACAGTGCTACCTCGGTTCTCGACCACCTCGGAGCTAGTCAAATTTGGTTCTCTAAGCATTTTGAGTAAAAAAAAAAAAAAGTGTCTCAGTTCTCGTCGTTAGCTTGGTACTCTGCGAACTTGTTCAAACGTGTGAGTCGTTTCAGCCGAAACTCGATTAACGATTCAGTACACAGTGATTCAGGTTCACAACCTGAATCACCCACGATTTTTACCATGTTTTTCTTTAGTTTTACATCTACAGTGCTTTATTTTTAGTGCAAATAAGTCTCAATGGATCCTAAAAAGGTTAGTTTATAAGAGCCAACCAAAAGGAAAACAGGAATTGAATGCTTAACAGCTATGCTAGCACCGAGTTCATCATTAAAGTGTTTGCTTTAAATTTTCGCTTTCAATCCATTACTCACTAAATTACATAAGATTTTTCAACACTTTATTTTAAATAAGCTTTGTGTTAATGATTTTGGCCAACTGTAGGTTAATGTAAGTGTTTTAAACACTAACTTAATTATCATAGCCTAGCCATAGCCATAGTGGTAGCCTAGCGGTTAAGGTACTGGACTCTGGACCAGAAGGTCCAGGGTTCAAATCCCACATCTGCCAAGCTGCCACTGTTGGGTCCTTGAGCAAGACCCTTAACCTACAATTGCTTGGATTGTAAGACTGTATCAATTGTAAGTCGCTCTGGATAAGGGCGTCTGCTAAATGCTGTAAATGTAGTATCCTTTCTATATCTCCGCTATTACATGCTATAGACCGTTCTAAACACTTAACCTCATTGGTTCCTGATAAATTTAATTTATGATGGATGTTGTAGTAACATATCCCCTTCAAAAACAAGAAAATAATACATATAGTGCCTAACAGTGTGGATTTTCTGGGGATCTGGAACTGATTAATTAAATTGACATTATTACTTATGGGAAAAATTTGCTCGGTTCTCGTCATAGTTGGTTCTCAACAAGCCATTCTGGAACGAATTAACAACAAGAACCAAGGTACCACTATTTGTTTTGAGCAGCAGCATACCAATGGTGAAAATATTGCTCTCAGATACTGGCCACTAATAAAGGTCTAGAGCTGAATTAACATAAAATGTCTTTGATTGTGTTTATCATTATTGCATACCAACAAGATGTAGGCTAGGTGTAATTTTTTTTTCTTTGTAATCATACAGATACTTAAAATCAACGGTAACATTGCACATGCGCATTTACTACTATATTATGAAAACTGTTGCAGTGAAAAAAGTCCTTTATATAAATATCTGGTCAGTAGTAGCCCATGGTATTCCCATTAAACTGTTGGAATAGGTATAGAAAGGCCAAACTTCAGTCCAACTGAAAAGGATCCAACAAACTGCATGTGAGCCTCTTCAGTTTGAAAACTCATTTATTACTGAAAGATCTGATGTGGCTCACAGCCCTTTATATAACTACATCTTTCTTGAAAGCAGAACTGAAGTTGGTTTGATAACCTGCACATCTGCTTTGTCAAACATACAGTCAAGCTCAACGTAGCTGGACTGAACATTACAATTACTTTGCAATAGTTCTGGCTAGCTCTCTTCAGCATTTGGTCTGACACTATACTTGGTGGGCAACTGCGTGGATTTCCAGAATTGTGTCGATTTAGCAACACGTCATATACATGGATGTCTAATCAGCCTCAAATTAGTTAATAAATTCACACTGCCTGTAACCAAGCGCACCATCTTGTGCACGTAGTTTCCCAGAATACTGACTTCAGCAACTAGCTCCTGTACTGCTGAAGTTTTGGCTACCCCTGAAGCATAAATTAAACAATAAATTAAGAGTCTTTGTACTCCAGACAAAAAAACCCATCAATTACAAGGAAAAGTCTTTACAGAACTTTCACACTAAAACAAAGAAGCAAAAATGACTCTCTTTGGTGGTACCAAAATGAGCCCAAAATTGTATTGTTAAAATTGTCTTGTGGTATTTTGAAAATACTGCTTCATAACAACAACAACAAAAAAAAGCAGCTAGAAATGAATCTGTACTGTTGAAATAAAAATGAACCAAAATTAGCAAGTGTGTGTTCTCCTGGCAGCTACAAAGCTTATGACCAGCCTGATACTAAAACAAAAATAATAAATTCCCTACAATATATATATATAAAAAAAGGGCTATTTCACAACAGCGGACAGACTCCCAACTGGTGCGAGGATGATTCCGAAGACGTAGAAAAGTCCCACCAGCAGGTTAAGCTTGGCTGTTTTCTGTGGGATCTTGCTGTAGCGTTGACTGCGGAACTGGCGCTCCAGTGGGAAAGCCATGGGCAGTGTGAGTAGTGGCAGCGCCATGCTGATGGTGTAGCGCGTGGCCAGCACGCAGAAGAAAACGTAGGGTGCAAAAAGTAGCACGTTGTAGAGGACATAGGAGAGCGTCGGTCCGGCCAGGATGGCAAGCGTGACGATGCCAGCGCGTCGGTCCGACTGCATGTCACGCGTGTTGTTGCTGTGCAGGATGGCCTCGGTATGCAGTGCCAGCGGAACAGCGTACACCAACGGAAGAACTGACAAGTGACCAACCTGCACCGCGTGAGCAAACACCACAGCCAGTGGACCGAACGTGATCAGGATCACCACGTCACCCAATGCCACGTACTTCAGGCCAATACCTATGGGACATGAGAGCAGCAAAATCAGTCACATCATAATTTTTTTTCATAATTTTAGACAGCAATGATTTACATTTACAGCTGCCCTCATCCAGAGCGACTTAAAACTGGTACAATTTTAGAATCGTGGGTTAAGGGCCTTGCTCAAGAACCCAACAGTGGCAGCTTGGCAGAGTTGCGATTTGAACCCCAGACCATAATACAGTACCTTAACCACTAAGCCACCACAGTCCAAGGTCATCAATAGCCAAGTAAACTGAAAACAAGAAAGAGCAGGAGCCAAAAGTCTGAGACCATTAGAGGAACTGCCTCCATTTAGCATTTTTGTACAAATGTAACACAATGTTTTTCACTACAAATCATCATGAAATTCAGCTATTTTTATATTTTCAGTGAACTATGTGGAATATCGCAATATGCCTCAATATGGAGGGTATCGCAATGTATCGTGATATAATTGCATCATCACCCCTATTAACAACTGAGGTCTTTGGTGAGGAAAAAAACCCCATAAATCTCAGAATTTTATACTTTCCACATTGCTGTAATGATAGCTTGCAGTGGAGCTGGCAAGGACTACTAAGCAAAATCTGACAATCCGTGTTATCAAAGGATGAATTCACAATATTTCAAAGAGCATCTTATGATGTTACTGAACACATTGCTTTCTCCTTCTTCAAGTGCCTTCATAAATCCTCAGTGGGGTTTTGGACTATCCGTACCCGTTGAGCCACTTTGATCTTTAAGTAATTGTTGCAAACCTCTGGCCTGTTTTGGGTCATCATCCTACTGCAGAATGAATCCTTCTCTGCAAAAATCCAAACGAGCATCATCACTAGTGGTCTCATACTTTTGGTTGTCATTGTACGGTTTTATTTACCTAAGCAAACTAAACACTAAAAGTGCTAGAGAAGACAGTCAATCTGTATCAGTTATCAGTCATATGAAAGAGCATTTGTACAGAAGGGGTTGCATGAATAGTAACTGAGCCAGTAAAGGTATGTAGGCCAATATACTGTACATACAACCACATAAAAGCTTGTACAGATAAGCACCGCTTAACAACTGAGGTACAAACAATCCAATTATAATAGGAAATAAGCATATTTTAACTCCCGATGTTGCAGCCGTCAACAGCCAATCAATACTGCAGATCCACAAGTAGAGGCGGGAGTTTAACAGCAGACGTTGGTCTTGTGTGTAACCATCTTACTAATCGTGTACTCACTTGCTCATGTTCCAACTCAAATGTTTAGAGACTCTTTGTGCATGACTGTCCGTTACGTACTTGTAACAAGCTGTAAATGGCGTTTGGCTGTGTACGTGCCTGTCCTATTGTAAGTAGTACCGTTTTGTTTGTCCCCCCCACTACCTGTATATTCTTTCTAATCTATAACTATATAAACTGGCTCACATTCACTCAGAGCCTCCGTTTCATCTGGCTGATCTTCTGTGTTGTTTGTAATACTGTCTATCAAAGCATTTTTGGCTTTAGGAAAAAGACATTTCTTTAACTTGCAATGTATCCATTTCAAAACATATTAATAAACACAGTAGCCTACCATCCTATTGAACCTGGATTTGGGTCTCGGCAGTAGCTTCAACCCAGATAAAGCTTTCCACAAGCATGACAGAACATCCCTCCTGCACCCGGTGTTCCTGCATAGGTGCTGGATCCCCCCCTCCCCGTAACCCAGGAAAATATACAATAAGTAGTTTTTGGGGGGTTTTTTCCAAAGCCAAACCACTTTCAAAGACAAACTTCTCTGCTCCTGGTTTGTTCAATAATTTTTAACTTCAGTCATGCATTTTTAGGTAGAACGTAAAGATGGGCAATATGATAAATTCTTATATCACAATATTTAAAGATATTGTCACGACACACAACATTTATCCATACATGTGATCGTGGACAAACTGCATCAGTAGTTACAGATTCTTAAAAACTACTATTCAAACATGATCCCATACTTAGTGATTTATATTAAAAATGTCCTGCACATCCAATTAAACAGGACTAATTACATTCTTCATAATGAAATATGGAGTTGGTCAGATCCATGATCTGAAACTTAAAGAACTTTACACTATTGCTGTCGAAGTTAACGTTAGTAGCACTTTAGCGTAATAGCAGTTAACACTGATCATTTGTTTAATGCCATTAATCGCATTTTTACTGCATGGACAGAGTAGACATTTGTACTTACAGGCCGTGTCCCAAACGGTCAGATATTGACTATTCCCTGCTTTCTACATACTAAATAAGGCAATTATGCTACAGGACATTTACCTCTATGTTTTGCTCATTGCAGGAAGACATTAAAGTCACTGTGCAGTGTTTCTGTGTATAGTGTTTTATTTTTGGTTTAGTGAATTATTAAAAAGTAATACAGGCTCGGTTCTTGGCCACCTCGGAAATTGTCGAATTCGGATCTTGGCGAATTTTGACTAGAAAAATTTCTCTGTCCTTGCAGTTTGCTCGGTACTCAGAGAAGATCTCCACCATTTTTATCGTGTTCTTCTTTATGTTTACATCTACAGTACTGTATTCTTAGTGCAAATAAGTCTCCATGGGCTATAAAAAAGTTAGTTTATAAGAGCCAACCAAAAGCAAAACAGGAACCGAATGCTCCAGAACAGAGGCTGCATCAATACAGTAAGTGCTTTGCTTTTACTTTTCACTTTCAAATCCATTATTCATAAAATTACATGAAATTCAACACTACTATAAAATAAGCTTTGTGTTAATTATTTTGGCCAACTGTAGGTTAATGTTAGCGTTTTAAACAATAACTTACTTATCATAGTATCCTTTCCATGTCTCTGCTATGATACAGTATAAACCGCTCTACCAAACACTCGTTCAACTCCGCAGGTCATGATACATTTAACTTATGATGGATTTGTCGGAACATATTCACTTCATGAATCAGAGAGCACCCTTATTCTACATAATGCCTAGAAAGGATGAAATAAATTTACGGTGGTGCTTGAAAGTTTGTGAACCCTTTAGAATTTTCTATATTTCTGCATAAACATCATCAGATTTTCCATGATGCTCCCACCACCATGTTTCACAAAAGGGATAAGGTTTTGCTGCCTTATGATGGAATGCAGCGTTTTCCTTTCTACAAACATAACGCTTCTTTTAAACCAAATAGTTCTACGTCGGTCTCATCCTTCCACGGAACTCATCAAATAGCCTTCTGACTTGTCCACGTGATCTTTAGCAAACTGCAGATGAGCAGCAATGTTCCTTTTGGAGAGCAGGGGCTTTCTCCTTGTAACCCTGCAAGTCACACCATTGTTGTTCAGTGTTCTTCTGATGGTGGACTCATGAACATTAACGCTAGCCAATGTGAGAAAGGCCTTCAGTTGCTTAGAAGTTATCCTGGGGTCCTTTGTGACCTCGCCAACTATTACACACCTTGTTCTTGGAGTGATCTTTGTTGGTCGACCACTCCTGGGGAGGGTAACAATAGTCTTCAATTTCCTCCATTTGTACACAATCTGTCGGACTGTGGACTGGTGAAGTCCAAACTCTTTAGAGATGGTTCTGTAACCTTTTCCAGCCTGATAAGCATCAACAACTCTTTTTCCGAGGTCCTCAGAAATCTCCTTTGTTCGTGCCATCATACACTTCCACAATGTGTTGTGAAGAGCAGACTTTGATAGATCCCTGTTCTTTAAATAAAACAGGGTGCCCACTCACACCTGATTGTCATTCCATTGATTGAAAACACCTGACTAAATTCACCTCAAATTAACTGTTAATCCTAGAGGTTCACATGCTTTTGCCACTCACCAATACATAATATTGGATCAGTTTCCTCAATAGATAAATAACCAAGTATAATATTTTTGTCTCATTTGTTTAACTAGGTTCTCTGTCTATTTTTAGGACTTGTGTGACAATCTGATGATGTCTTGGGCCATATTTATGCAGAAATATTGAAAATTCTCAAGGGTTCACAAACTTTCAAGCACCACTGTACATTATTCCTTTTGGGGAAAATTTGCTCGGTACTTGTTTTCAGTTCTCAACAAGCGTCTTGGAACAGATTAAGAATGAGAACCGAGGTACCACTGCACCTAATAAAACACATACATTACATTCTGGTAATCTCTAGTGTTTTCTTTTTGTGTTTAGTAAAATTATTAAAAAATAATAAATGCATTGCGTTTAAGTTACATTATCTACTTGTACAAATATGTCCTGCTTTAAAGACACTTTAGTGTTTTTAGTGTCAAATACGAGCAAGCAAAATGCAAGTATTCACATTAGCACATTAAAAGTGGTGTGATTAACGCAAGTAAATACGTTAATCCTCCGACAAGAATAATTTTCTAGTATTCTATTAGTACTACAAGTCAAGTATTATGCAACCAAACTGTGCCTGACTTGCACAGTTCCTATTAAAACTGGAGTTGGAGTAGACAGAAAAGAAGAGTGAAGATGCAAGCTGCATTTCCCAAATAGGCTTCTTGGCCACATTTACCTCCAGTGTACAAGAAGGAGCTCGACAGTCCGCCAAAATAGATGAGAGCCAGATGCTCAAGTCTGAGTGAGGAGAGAAAAAACAACAACGTGGCACACAGACATCCCACAGAATAAAGGATTGCACCAAACATCACAACGTCCTGTGGCTCAAGGATCCGATCTACCAGAGTCCTATCGTCACTCTTCTTGTGATCGATTCCCTTGGAGAAATCGTAATACGTGTTCACGAGATTGCCGGCACCGTGCACCACCATGACAGCTATGGCACACACCAGCAGAATTACAAGGTCCACAGAGCCCTCGAATTTGTAGGCCAGGGCACTTCCCAATGCCACAGGCGTCAGCGAGGCACTAAAGCTCCACGGCCGCAGGGCCAGGACGTACGCCGCACACTTCTCCTGCATGTTCGAGGTCATCTTGGACAGTCGGGATTCCTTGCCTTCGCAGTTTCTCTCCATTAACGTTTCGCCTGGTGTTTTTGCCCCATGCAGGCCGTTGGAGCCGGAAACACGCATGTCTCTGCAACTTGTCTCCTTTTGGCCCGCCGCCATTGTTACCTCAGTGTACCTGACACAATCAGAGTGACACACAAAACACAAGACACATGAATAGGAGAAAACAAAGCAGGAAAAATAATATGGCAGACTTACAGGACCGTGCAGAAGTCTTAGTCGACTATTAGATTAGAAACATTGTTTTTAAAAATGGTTATAACACAATCATATTTAGTTCTTTGTCAATCTCTTTTTTTGAATACGACCAGAAAACACAGGAAAATCTGTATGCTGTACTAAAAAAACTGGAAAGAAATCAGAAGAAAACAGTGGCAAGTAGGGCTGCAACTAACGATATTGTTTCTTCTCGTTGTTCGTATGTTTAATAATCGATTAATCAGTCAATTATTTTTTTCGATTAATCGATTGAATCGGATTAAAACTCAAAAAAACATTTCATGTCTTTATTCAGAAATATAACACAGAAATATTATGCGCATATATATCCAGCTGAGGGGGGTAAAGCACGACGAGGCATGCATGAATGGCTTACATATATAGATTATATATATATAGACGAGACGAGAGACGGAGACGAGAGAGAGATCGATGAAGAGGAGATGATGAGAGAATGAGAGAAAGCGAGAGAAACAAAAAAAAGAGAAAGAGAGAGAGAGATGAGAGAGAGAGATTGAGAGACGAGGACCGAGAGGAGACGACAGAAAGAAAAAACAAAAGAGAAGATACAAAAGAACGACAAAGGAGAGGAAAGGAACAGAAAAAGAGAGAGAAAGACCAACAAAGACGAGATGAGAAGGAAAGAAAGGGAAAAGAGATAGAGAGAGAACAAAGCATCACGAAAAAGAAACAAAGGAGAGGAGAGAGATGAGAGAGAGAGAGAGAGAGAAGGAGAGAGAGATAAGAGAGAGATATAGAGAGAGGAGAGAGAGATAGAGAGATAAGAGAGATAGATGAGATAGTATATTTGGGTTTTTCATATGAGGATTATGGGAGAGAGAGATAGAGAGGGAGGAGGGGGGTTGGTTCGGGATTATTAGAGATCTAAGGAGATCCGCACTCTCATCTATCTATATAATATTATATAGATCCTAGATATCTTATATATCTATAATATATATTTTTTTTTTCTTTCTGTAATTATTTACTAATTTTAAGCATTTTCAGAAATGAATTGTTGATCTGAAAAATCTGAAATCTGAAAATGCCTAAAAGTCATAAATATTATATAAATAAATGCTGTTTTATACTAAATTGTATCTGTGAACGGCTTTCATAAATCAGATTATGCCTAAAAATAATAAATTAACATCATAATGAAATCTTTATTAGACAAATATATATAATATATATATATATTATTTGTATTGTATATATAATCGTATATATATCTATAATATATAGAGATAGAGATATATATATATATATATATATATATTATATATATAGATATATATATATATATATGTGTGAAAGTTTTAACAAATCACATTATGCCTAAAAGTAATAATAATATCATTACAACAATTTATAAGACAAAGTTATATGTGTGAAAGCTTTCACAAATCAGAAAATGCCTACACATAATACACAGTATGTAAATAACTGCCTATTAGACACAATTATTTCTGTGATAGCCTTCAGAACTGATGGAGGGTAACTTTAACCTGTGCTGATTCTCTATATGATCAGGTTTTGAAGTTATACGGCCTGCTTGGACGGTTTATGGGGAGTTAAACTAAAGGCTTAATTATTTCGCGTGTTATCATTTTCCCTCCTCACGGTTTATACGAGCCACGTACAGACAGAATTAAGACTGTGAAAAGTTTCACAAATCAGCCTGGTCACTTTACTGCAGGTGTCAGGAATCTAATGGTCACCTTCAGAAGTTATAAGCATTTGACAATAAAGCCTAAAATGTAATACCGAATGATTTCGGCTTAGATGATGACGTCATCTGAATTCGCAAACCAAGACGAGCCAAATGTAGCATTAATCACAGTTTAAGGTGACTTTGTCACGGAATGCAAGATGAAAAAAGCTCCGAATCGCTATCCGCAAGCCAACTTACTGCGGTTACCGCTCTTTTTTTATAGTTGCAAAGTCTTTTTTCTTTGCAGGTTCACTGCTCATTTAGACAGCATAAGGCTCCGCTCACAGCACACACACACACACACACACACACACACACACACACACACACACACACACACACACACACACACACACACACACACACAGGTCTGTCACTAACGTACCTACTACACCCGGGAGTTTGTATCAGTTTGGCGCGTTATTGGCCAATGAGGCTGTGATCGGAATCTGGGACAGGAGCTGTCCCTTCAGGGACAAATCAAAATTGCCCATAAATCGTGATGTCCCGGACAAAACAGGACGGTTGGCAACCCTATTCTTAATGCTAACTTGCTTTGAATGCTCCGCCTCCGTCCGTTCAATCGCTCGTATTTTTTTCCCGTGTTGAAGAAGTGCCGCAAGTAACGTAAGCGGATATGACAAGGGGAGGGACATATAAATCATGCGACCCAACGAATCGATAATGAAATTCGTTGTCGACACTTTTAATAATCGATTATTATCAATTTTATCGATTCGTTGTTGCAGCCCTAGTGGCAAGTATATATTGTGACCTCCATCACAATATATACTTCATCGGGATGACAAGTTGACCCTTCTACAGTCCAAAAAAGCTTGATCAGGAATCTTTTTGGAAGGGAAAGAGAGTTAATTCTAAAGACATGCTATAGCTCACCAAGACTGGAATGAAGACCAGTGAAAAAGAGTATTACAGTGTGACCTAGAAGTCAAAGTTTGAAATTTTTGGGTCCAATTGTCGACAATATGTTAAATATGGCCATTATTAGAGCTTCATCTTGGCCGATTCCAATTTTGGACGATTCTAATTTGCTTTCTATTTAAGAATTCAACATTTTGTTTAAAATGTCTTTTCATGGAAAGTTCTTCAATGATAAACAAAGACAGCAGGGGCTGCTGGCTCCTAGCTTTAACCTCTGTTAGTTTTGTCAAATGTCATATATTCAGCGGGATGATGCCGTTTTAAATGTCTTATTAACTTCGTTGTGCCAAATGTTTTCGGAGTTGTTCCTCCATGGCTTACATTCATCCTATCTCCATCACAAACAGCACACTGTGAAGACATAGGTGTGTCCAAAATAGATCCCTACTCCCTCAACTACTACTTAGTATTGTGTTCTCTCTCTCTCCATATACATACATAACACACACACACACATACAGATATGTATATATATATATATATATAAAAAATACACACACACATATATATACACGCACACACACACACTATAGTTATATGTATGTATGTATGTGTATATATATATATATATATATATATATATATATATATGTGTATGTATGTGTATATATATATATATATATATATATATATATATATATATATATATATATATATATATATATAGATCTAATACCTATCTCTATACCAATATATACACACATGCACACCACCACCACACAACACACACCACACACACATATATACACACATATACATACACACAACCAGCACGAGTTGACCGGGGGGTGTGTCAATACACAGTCATATTCATTTTTTTTCGTTATGGGAGTTTGATGATGCAATACAGGCTGCGAATCGAATACATTAAGGTTTTAATTTAAAATAAATAATTCCGCGTCTCCTTGACCTGTCCTTCGGTCCCGCCGGACTTTTCTTTTTCCCGTTCGTCATTACATCTGGCACTATCCAGCGATTGTATTCCTCACACACACCCCCCCTGCGCCGCCTCACTCTGCACTTGTACCTTGTAGGACTATGTACTTGTGTCCCATAATATTCCGCCTCCTCATTCTTCCCCCTTTATTTTGTTTGAATTTTCCCCCCCCTCTCATTTCCATGCCCCTTTTCATGCACATTTCACCTTCCTTTCCCTTTCCTCTTTTCTCCTCCCCCTTCTTTCTTCGTAATGGTTACCTAATTTCCATTTTTATTGCCGCACACTTTATATGCTCTTGTCTTGCTAGATTATGTAATATATTTGCGTTCTGTGATATTGACCCTTTATGCCACACCCGCTACGCGCATCAGGCACACACTTCTTTTTTTTTGAGATATATTTTATATTTGTCCTCCTCACCCCTAGGACACTGTACCCTTTCTAAGTCTACATTTTGCCGGCCCATGCCCGCCCTATCGTTAGATACACCCACTGCTTCAACTTTTTTGCCCCTACTCTTGTTGATCGCTTCGCTTGCTTTGTCCTACACCTTTTTTGTTTAATGTGAGGAAAAATTGCAAAAACTAAATTAAAATCTACAATGGAATGGTTCACAAATAAACGTATCCAGGTGTTAGAATGGCCAAGTCAAAGTCCAGACCTGAATCCAATCGAGAATCTGTGGAAAGAGCTGAAAACTGCTGTTCACAAACGCTCTCCATCCAACCTCACTGAGCTCGAGCTGTTTTGCAAGGAAGAATGGGCAAAAATTTCATTCTCTCGATGTGCAAAACCGATAGAGACATACCCCAAGCGACTTGCAGCTGTAATCGCAGCAAAAAGGTGGCGCTACAAAGTATTAACGCAAGGGGGCCGAATAATTTCGCACACCCCATTTTTCAGTTTTTTATTTCTAAAAAAAGTTTCAAATAACCAATACAATTTCGTTCCACTTCACGATTGTGTCCCACTTGTTGTTGATTCTTCACAAAAAATTACAATTTCATATCTTTACGTTTAAATCCTGAAATGTGGCAAAAGGTTGAAAAGTTCAAGGGGGCCGAATACTTTTGCAAGGCACTGTGTGTGTTTGTGTATATATGTATGTATTTGTGTGTATGTATGTATGTATGTATGTATGTATATACACACACACACACACACACACACACACACATATATATATATATATATATATATATATATATATTCATAGTTTTTGTTATGGGAGTTTTGATGCAACACAAGCTGCGAATCGAATACATTAAGGTTTTAATTAAAAATAAATAAATAAATAAATAATACCGAGCCGTTCGTCAACAGGCACTACTGAGATCACTACGGAGTCATCTGCATAGCAGGAGAGCCAAAGGCATTTCTAGACCAACAGTTCAGTAAAGTGTAGTGTTACACATGCGACATCTAGCGGCAGATTCTGTGAAAGGTTCTGTGCTCCATCTAGATACTGCAAGTACGGAAGAAGCATATAATCTCACCATACAGATTTTAAGCATTGGGCAGCATCAGAAACAGGTAAGCTTGATGCCGTTTTTGTTAATGTGAGGAAATAAAAACTAAATTAAAATCACATTTAATTTCGTATAGAAAATATTGTATCATGGCACAAAAACAGCAATACGTATCGCATAGTGAAATTTCTGTATCATTGCACCCTTATAGTTGACGAAGTAGAATTCACAACACAACCGAAATCAAACACTTCCTCACCATATACATGCATCAGCAGCGGTCTCAGAAACAAACCGGCTAATGTCCGAGTCACGTTTAAAACTCTGTACACACAAACTGAATTTTGAATTCAACTTATTAAAAGCACTGTGCTGTTTGTGTGGCTGTGTTTGTGCTGCTGCACAAGCGTAAATATGACCAGCAGAGAATCGATTGTATGAGCCTGATCAGCCAATCACCCGTTAAGGCAGATCATGGTAAAAACTGACTGATTTCGGTCACCGGCTGATCAATCAGTGCACCTCTAGTCATTATGCCATTGCTACAACAACATATCTAATGGTGGACTACACAGCTGTGATTTCATGCAATTCAAAGGTCCATAATCACACAGGAAAACAGTTCACTAATCATTAACTAATCATTAATCAAACCAGGCACTTAAATTGACAATTTAAGTGTAAATGCCCCGTTAAGACGACTAAATCATTTCATTATTAAACATGAAATGCTCAATGTATGTCATAATTTTTGTACAATGATGTAATTATATAACCCTAAAAAGAATCATTTCTGAATAATAATCAAAGATTTTATATTAATATTAAAAAATCTAGTTGATTGTAGTGCATTATTTACTCACCTTCCTCAAGGTACATGATTATTTTGTCCTGACTCCATTAGCAAGTTAGTGTTATATCATTTTATATCAATAATAGAATATTCAAATATTATTATACAATTACAATATTATTCTAATATATTTTATACCAATAAAATGTGCACCATCACCAGCTTTGGGATTATATATATATATATATATATATATATATATATATATATATATATATATATATATATATATATTATGTCATAACATAACCCTCACCAGATCCTAAATCCCAACTTATATGCAGAAGTCATTTGTGGGGAAAAGTGGACTTGCTTCTTCTATGTGATGGTGACCTACATACAGGAAGAACCTTCATAACCCCTAATGGCCTGGAGCTTTTCGGTTTGTGGTAATACCATGGCACGGTTTTAAAAAACAGAAAGAGGTGCATCAGGGAAGGGTCTATATTGTAAGTTATTATTACAAAACCGAAAACATTCATGATAGTTTCCAGTCTTTCCAGGAATGAGCAACCCATAAACTTCAACCTGATGTCAGATTGATGATCAGAGAATACTTTATTCCTCTGCATAAATAAACAAGCTCAATCCATCTATCCAATGCGCCAGTTATGGAATTGCAGGACTCGTTAAAATTCCTACTACGTCTAGAACAGACCCAGGAGAACCTGCTTCCTTTATGAAATAATATCCTACATTGCCAAGTCAGCGATGACCTTTGGACAAATACCTAAAAAAGAAATTACCACAAAACACCTCCAAATGCATCAGCTATTAGACATGGAGGTAAAGGAGAGGATGATGTTCGATTTATAGATCTAGTTAAGTCTTTTGATGAAAATCACTGAACTGAAAGAGTGCCCATGTACACTGAATTGCCACTATTATACACACCCATCTAGTAGTGCACTGGGCTTCCTTCTGCTCTGCAGCAATTCTTTATTCGTGTCCACTTCTGACCAATGTGGACAGAACACCACCTTGCAATTGCCCCAAATCAGACAACAGTATGGACATGCTCCAAACAGTCCCAGAGATGATCTTCAGGATTAAGGTCTGGGTTCCGTGAAGGTTGGAGAAGCAAGGAAAACTCGCCGTCATGTTCCTGGAACCCATCCATGACTATGACTCTTGTGGAACTGTCCTGAAAGTGCCTTTCTGCCATAGGGTACACAATGGCATACGTATGTCCGCTTAAAAATAAGCCAGCTTGTTTGCCATTTACAGGAGCATACAGCTCGGTCATATGTGAGTACAATCCCTTTCTGTAAATTATTTTGGTTCTTTTTCAGTTGTGTTCATAATAAACAATAAATCAATTAGTGAACATGAGTTTTAGACCTTTTAAAAAGCAACCTTTTAAACTGCTGTGTACCATTGTGAGGCTACTGCTAAGTGTACACAGCTTTCATACCTTTCCGGTGGATCAAAACGCATAAAAAGTGGATTTTAAACATTATTGGGAAAAAGTTCGCAGCCAATCATGCAAAAGTGTGTAGCCGACATTTAGTTCAAGAGGATCTCCTCATTGAGCCACTAAACGCTGACGGACGTCGCTTCGCAAGAGAGCTATTTCAAGGGAACAAATACTGTGTCCCAGTACCGAGAAGTACCCAGTACCGAAGCATTTGGCAGAGGAGAAAAAGTCTATCTGACAAACCTAGAACTCTAGTAGGCTCATGAGCGGCGTGAAGAGATGGAGCGGTTATGGTCTCAAATAGAAGATTTATCATAGAGACGACACTTCTATTTGAGGAGATTAGCATCTTCTGATGCAGACATACGCTTCTACAGAAGGTACCAAAAAGTATTGGTATGATAAGTGTCCACTTTTTCTGGTAACTGGTTTGCAGATCTAAGTCAATGGTTCTCGGCCCTGTTGTAGCTCTGACGATCCAGTGAAAGTCATTAACTGAAGTGTGGGAGGTCTTGTAAAGACCTTTCGTAAAAAGCCATCCTACTCAGTTTTAGAGTGCACAGTACCTGCAAATAGGTCATAATGGCTAACTTTAGCTGGCTGAGTGAAATCAGGAAGAAGTTTGTGCATATAGCTTATTGGCATGAAGGGATGAACTTGGTCAGCCACAACGCTTAGGTAAGCCCTACTGTCCAATCGTCCATTCACATGTATCAAAGCACCCAGGGTGTGCCAAGAAAACCATCTCCACACCAATGATCCACCTCCGCCAGAAATTAACTTTGGTGGTCAACTGATTTGTGCCATATTCTGACCCTCCCATCAGCGTGGTGCAACAGAAATCTGGACTCCTCTGAGCACTTGGATGAGTTATGAAAACATGTCATCCTTGTTGTTTTTCCTCTTCTCGACTCTTCAATAAAACAGTCATAAATTGTTTTGCTTTTTCATCAAATTACTAATTTTATACCAACCCAACTCAGTTTCAACACGGATACGTTCAGTCCTAGAGTGTATTTGATCAATCAGTGCATCCCTACTTTTAACACTGATATTAAGCACTCCAAACAATTTCTTTAACAAAAACAAAGCAGACGTTTTAATGTGTCTTGGAATTAAACCCTTCATTTATAGGTAGGTTCATTCATATAGATAAACTGCACATTTTAAACAGGGTTTTCCCCTGTAATTTCACATAAATAACTTCACTTTTAGTAAAAACACAGTTCTATGACTGAACCTGGCTCGAACACTCTGACTGCTTCTACGTTTGCTTCACATTCATCATTAACACTGATTAAATATTTAAATAACTGATCCTCAGGTTTTTTTGTATTTATCACCAGTGGGAATTAAAGTCCCACCTGAAAGTCAGCTGTGCTCCTGAGCAGTTTCAAACAAAAACATTCAGGGCTGCACTCTAATGGTTAGCTCGAATGATTAACTCTGTCAGTGCCCCTACACCTGAGCCAATATGGCTATATTTATCACAGTAGTATGGCAGTTTCCCATGAGGCCTTGAAGGTCACATTCAGCACTACCTTCTGACCTTGCCCTACATGGACTGAAATTTCCTCCAGGAATCTTTTCACAATATTACATGTGGTAGATGGTGAAAGACCTAAATTCTTGGCAATCTTGCATACTCAGAAATAATCTTTTTGAACTGTCTGACAGTGTTATCTGGCACCAAGATATGAGCTGCAGATCTTTTAAGTCCTGCGAGTTGCGAGGTGAGCTTGTCCAGCAAATCCCTCAGATGTTCAAACTGAGATCCAGGGAATTTGGAAGTTAAGACAACAGTTTGAACAAGTGTGGCAGAGTGCGTTATCCTGCTGAAAGAGGGCACTGCCATTAGGGAATATCACTGCCTTGACAAAGTGCATTTGGCCTGCAACAGTGTTTAGGTAGGTGGAACTATTCATTCACCTCCCAGTGGTGTCAATGATATGGCTGATCCGTGTATAGCAGCGTTAATCACATGGCGATTAATGTGATGAAGGAGACAGCGCTCATGTAGGGGAGGTAAATGCTTTGCAGATACCAGGCAGGAAGGAGGGCCATTTAAAATCCCCAGTGCTACTATATTATGCTAACATCTTTGAAAGTAGGAAGGGTTTTGAATATAACAGGATCATAGGCTCCTGGGTTACAAATATTCACTATCTGAACCATTTCAATATACATTTGGACCATTCTCAACACATCAAAAACACTGACAGAGTATTTTTATAAACAATGTGCACTTCATATTACACTGAACAACAAATGATTTTCTTCCAAAAGGTTTTGCATCCTGAATTTAAAAAAAAAAAGTGAGATGACTGCCGATGTTTAAAAAAAAAATCTAATTGTCTGAATCGCAGGAATTTGGAAAACAACTACATTTACTGAAACTAATTTAAACTGAATTTAAATTAATCAATCTCGAACCAAGTAGCTCTGCTAGCTGACCTGGTCTTTTAATTCTAGCTGATTCTGAAGGAATAAACGCTTCAACATCTGAAGCAGTGCTATTTTTCACCTCTGCCTCATGAAGGCTCCATGTCTCTGGTAGCTTCATAACTGGCAAACTGCCATCATGTGACACAGACCTCATTGCTGATTGGGGCATTCAATCACCATCATAATTTTTAGTAAACACTAAATGCATCAACAGTGTTAGAATAGTCTCTAGTCCAAACGTGAACTAACAAGCAAGCGAGCACACGACCAGTAAGGTAGTGTCTGGGACTGTGGTGGTCTAGCGGTTAAGATACTGGACTGTGGACCAGAAGGTCCCAGGTTCAAATCCCACCTCTGCCACGCTGTTGGGTCTGTGAGCAAGGCCCTTAACCCACAGTTGCTTGGATTGTAAGGTTGTATCAATTGGAAGTTGCTCTGGATAAGGGCATCTGCTAAATGCTGTAAATGTGTCTCTCACTCACTCACACACACGTAACGGACTTCTACTCAAAGATCAGGCCATGCAGAGTCTTCCATTTAATTCCAGAGTTATGGCCAGAGTTAAAAGACATTTTATTTCCTATTATAATTTATTTATAGTCATTAAAGCAAACAGATGTTGATCGGATGGTCATTAACAGCGCATACCTGCACATTTCAAACCTGGGGGAGAACACGGAGTGTACATTATGCACAACTGCTATCGGCCATCTAGTTTTCAATCATTAACAGTTTCTTTGGCTTGACAAATGTACTGTGTTTGAAAACCGAGTAACACAGCCCCAGAAGTTGAATCTGTTCACCTGGGCATAAGGTTTTGTCAGAGAACCGTTTCGTCACTCATCCAAGTGACTTCTTCAGTCTCAGCTAGTTGGAAAACATCCCCAATCTTATATACAGCACCTCTGCATAATGACTGGTACCAGCAGCATTGCATAACAATGGGACCGGTGATCAGTTTAATATGCAGATTACCATAGCCATTAATGACAATGGTCACGTGTGCCATTCACACAGGATTGGGGAAGGGCTACAATGGCGGCGTTGTAAGATGGTGAGAGGTGTACTCTGTTGCCCCCTCCTCGGTTCAGGGATGGACGTTCCCTTTTTACAAAAATGGCTTCTTTTACTCCATGTTCAAACCATCGTTCCTCCCTATCAAGGATCTGCACGTCTTCACCCTTGAAAGAGTGTCCACTGGCCTGTAGGTGGGTGTAAATCGCAGAGTTCTGACCTGATGAGGTAGCTCTTCTATGTTGTGCCATCCGTTTCGCCAGTGGATGTGTGGTTTAACCGATGTACAATTCCTGGCAATCCTCCCGGCACTTAAAACCGTACACTACATTACTCTGTTTGTGCTGGGGGACCCAATCCTTGAAGTGGACCAGTTTCTGGCATAGCGTGTTTTGGGGTTTGAAAGCCACCGATACGCGGTGATTGGAAAATATGCATCTCAATTTTTCCGATGTTCCTGCCACATATGGAGTTACCACTGGTTTATGCTTAGACTACGGTTGTTCCTCCTCTCGTCGATCTGCTTAAGCACTGTTTGGGTGTCTTACCGGCTTTGACAAAGGCCCAGTTCGGATAACCACATTTGCCCAGGGTAATGTGAGATCTCTCTCATTTACATTTACAGGATTTAGCAGACGCCCTTATCCAGAGCGACTTACAATTGGTACAATCTTACATGCCAAGCAATTGTGGGTTAAGGGCCTTGCTCAAGGACCCAACAGTGGCAGCTTGGCACAGGTGGGATTTGTGGACCACAAGGTCATTTATGGCTTTTTACCGATACGCTTACCGGAAAGTCATACACAAAACATGTAACTTGTGGTCCATAGTCCAGTACCTTAGCAAGGATGGAGAGCCCACTAGGCTACCTGGGACTTGTGGTAGCCTATTGGGCTCTCCATCCTTGGCCACTGTGTCAGTGGGGACGCTGTCTGCTTGGTGGTAGTGTCCCCTGATGACTCCTAGTTTGTGCTCCAGTGGATGATGAGAGTCAAACCTTAAGTACTGATCTATGTGTGTCTTGGCCTGCGGTAAACATCAACTTTCAATTGTCCCCCATCTCCAATCACAACCTCACAATCCAAGAAGGCTAACCTGTCATTCTTCACATCCTGGTGAACTTAATGTGTTTGTCCACTGAGTTGATGCGGTCGGTGAAATGTGGAACTTCCTGAGATTTCATTTTAACCCAGGTGTCATCCACATATCTGAACCAATTGAGCATGCATCTATACAAGTAACACAACTGCTCCTGAAGCACTCAAAGCAATATGACACACTGCCATGTCAGCGTCACGAATAAGTTAACAGTGTTCCACCACCAAGTAACATCGGACAAGCAGTAGTTCTACGGTGTGATAAGCTGGAAATCATGCTGACATATTGGCTGTATATGGGCTACAGTCACTATGTGAATAACTTCGGTCTGTTTGGGAACCTAATAAGACAGGCTTTAAGTGCAAGTACAAGGGAGGTATGATTAATAAAGTCGCATGCATGTCCAAGTATTAAAGTTAGTTAGGTGTAATTATACAAAACGACAGCAGGAACAGTGAAATTATTTCGAACTGAGAACATGCTGGTTTTGTTTAAGACCCTGACCTCATAGTTTGATCGAGGTCGAGCAGGGACCGCCTATCACCTGAAGGATTAGTTAGCATGGTAGCTATTTACAGTTTCAGAAGTGTGTACAAATGAAGACTTATTGCTGTCCTTCATAACACAACTCACCAAACTGCGATCGTTAATCACTCTCTGCATTGCATGGCATTTTATATAATTATTGTTGTGAGCAAATAAACCATGCAGCTAATGAGTGTTGTGCAGAGATTAGAGGAGATTATCAGCACTCCCGTGCAGCTGAACTTCAGCAAAAGATCAGAACGAGCATTTCAAACTTACCTCTGCGCATGGACTCGGAGAAAATAAGAGCTACTTCACACACATCCTGCTGGGATTCTGCTAGGCCTGGACGAACTGACCGTCTCTTAAACTGAGCTGAAGGCAGAACCGTGGCTACACAGTAACTCTAAAGCTATTTAGCTTAGCCACTTAGCTGACACCCCCAGTGCAAGTAACAGATATACGCCATTTCCTCCAGCTCGCTCGTGTACAGCGGCGTGTTTAGCACGGAGGGAAACCTACAGCCTTTCATACGGTCCTAAGAACCTCAGCAATGACTGGCAATTACAGTTAAATGACAAAATAAGAAAATAAAATAAAGGCTTCACTAATTAGTCTTGCTCTTCTGGAGTTAAAGAGATAAAATGTTGACTCTGCAACAAACCACTTTAATATTTGCCTCAACAGCAAACATTGGGTCCGTTGAGGGTGTTGTTTTTAGTATTTTAACTTTTGAAAAATAAAATTACTAATAGTTTTCCCTTTCATACGGTCCTAAGAACCTCAGCAATGACAGGCATAATTACAGTTAAATGACAAAATAAGAAAATAAAATAAAGGCTTCACTAATTAATTTAACTGCTGGAGTTAAAGAGGGACTGTGGTAGCCTAGTGGATAAGGTACTGGACTATGGACCAGAAGGTCCAGGGTTCAAATCCCACCTCTGCCAAGCTGCCACTGTTGGGTCCTTGAGCAAGACCCTTAACCCACAATTGCTTGGATTGTAAGACTGTATCAATTGTAAGTTGCTCTGGATAAGAGTGTCTGCTAAATGCTGTAAATGTAAGAGATAAAATGTTAGCTCTGCAACAAGCCACTTTAATATTCACCTCAACAGCAAACATTGGGTCTGTTGAGAGATTTTTTTTTACTATTTAAACTTTTGAAAAATAAAATTACTAATAGTTTTGTTTTAATTATGCCAAGATCATGTTTACATGCTTTAAAGTAAAGCCTTACCAATGGCTACCAATGAGCTTATCTAGAATTTAAATATGTAATTAAATATTAATAATGTATACATTTAGACTGAAATGGATTTGCATATTTCTCCCATTAAGTTTCTCCCAGCATGTGTGCAAAACACAAGATATGCTGTCTTTTTTGTGCAGTTTGCTTTTTTTATATTGATTTATTTATTTTGAACAGCCCTTGACCCTAAATTGAATTAATCTGGTATGGAAAGTGAGTGAGTGACTATAATAGCAAATAACTATTTTACATTTAGAGAATTATTTGACTTCATTAATCCAGAGTTAATTTTAAAGATTAACTCTTTAAAGTTAATATTTGATTTCCTTAATCTATAGTTAATTTTAATTTAGCTGAGAAGTTGAAGATAAAATGCCTTACTTAAGGGGCTCACAGTGTCAGTTTACAATATTAACATTAGTAGCAGAAAACCTTAACCACTGAGACACCACTGTCTCAATAAATAAATTCCATCTAGTCCAAAACACTTGCAACCTAACCAGGAAAAAGTCTGATTACATTACGTTTTATAGCCAGGATGACACAGAAGGGCATATTTTTTATAGATTTGCATATTTCTCCCACTAAAATGCATAATATCATTAAACAATTTAAGGAATCTGGTGGCATTTCAGTGCATACAGGACAGGACTCGAGTCTAAACTAAATACTCGTAATCTCAGATCCCTCAAATGGCACTGCATCAACAACTATCATTCATCAATAGCTGATAGAACCACATGGGGGCGAGAGATTACTTTGGCAATCCGTTGACAAGGACAACAATACAACTACTTTATTGTGTAAAAAAACCTTATGTTAACCATGTCCAGAAGGTCTGTTTTGGAAGAAAGGGACGCCATGGGCTCTGGACAAAAGATGAAAAGTAAAACCATTTACTTTATGATCAGGTATATGTGGTATACATTATTACATTTACTCACGTTTCCAACCATCAAAATGTCACTCTTCTGTCATGGCTGACATGAGCTTCCCTCTCAGTCTGTTTCCACGGTTATAAAAAAACAAGTGTTACCTTCAAATACATGTACCTGTGGGTACTCCAGTTTTCACCTACACTCCAAAGGCATGCGTTAGGTAAACTGGTGTCTCTGATTTGTCCCGATGTGGGTGAGTGTGATCAGTTGGCATTCTGTCTAGAGTGATTCCTGTCTTGTGCTCCACAACCACTGGACTAAGCAAATATGAAAATGAATGAATTGATGAGAATAGTTTCAGTGGAAGGAATTATGGCATATCCTGATAAAACAACACAAAAACATGTTTTGAATGATGATATGCTGGTCAGTTAGCAAAACCATGTGAGATCCATGGTCCATATTCTTCCAACTAGGTTTATGCGGACTTGTGCTGGTCTGGTAACGGCTTAGCAGTGAACTCTCATGGTCTTCCTGGTCATGCTGATAAAGATGGCTGGTCAGCATACTAGTGTCCAAAACATAAAATATGCTGTCTTTTTTGTGTAATTTCCTTTTTTTTCCTGTTTGCATGGCCCTTGACCCTAAATTGGATTAATCTGGTATGGAAAGTAAAAGAGTGACTATAATAGTAAATAACTATTTTACATTTACAGGAATATTTGATTTCCTTAATCTATAGTTAATTTTAATTTAGCTGAGAAGTTGAAGATAAAATGCCTTACTTAAGGGGCTCACAGTGTCAGTTGAAAATATTAACATTAGTAGTGGACCTTAACAACAATGACACCACTGTCTCAATAAATAAATTCCATCTAGTCCAAAACACTTGCATCCTAACCAGGAAAATTAAGTCTGATTACAATAAGTTTTATATCCAGGATGACACAGAGGGGCACATGGTTAGCAATGTCTCCTCACTGCTCCAGAAATCCTTGATTAGATTCTCGGTCTGGACTTCACCTGTGTGTAGTTTGCATGTTCTACCCATGTCCGTGTGGGTTTTCTTCAAGTACTCTAGTTTCCTCCCACATTCCAAAGACATGCATTAGGCCAACTGGTCTGTGTACAAGTGTCCCAGTGTGACTGCCTAGGGAAATTATTCAGGGCCCGTTCCAAACCCGGATAAAATCGGAGGGTTGCGGCAGAATAGGCAGCCGATGTTAAACCTGACCCAGGTCTAATATGCGGATCACATACACTGTGGCAACCCCTAACAGGAGCATTTGGAAGAAGACATTATGTTTTATAACACATAGGAACATGTTTGTGCTTGATGGTTGTTCTTTGATATCATTTATGTTCATTTACATATGAACTTTGTCACAAAGTATTCTCATAAATTCTGTAGACAACAAGGAGACAAATACATTTGAGATTAAAGGGGCTAAAACAAATTTTAATCATGAGAAGAATTTTGAATGCAATTTGCAGGTTGTCAGGAACTCAGCAACACCGTAGGAGTGCAAGATAATAAAATGTATTAGAAACGGTAACTAAGCTTGTTAAAAAATTGTTATAATATTAGTTGTGTGATAAATGTACATAAAAATGAAAAACGGCGGTATTCATGCGAAATGCTTGAGTTCATTCTGAGAGTGCAGTTTTTTTTCTCAGCAGCAGATAGACATGAGAATCAATATGTTGTTAGATCTGAAAAGATCTGTTCCTAAAACTCAAGAGAGATTACTGGGGTCATGCTTGAGAGACAGGAGAATTATGTAAGTGTCTCATTTTTCTATCCAACTGATCTCACTGTCGTCTAGGAGAACCTACAGAGATAGAGGAATAACAGGGTCTGTCCTATAGACCACATGGTCTAAGGTTCAAAGCACCAAGCTGTCAATGCTGGGCTCTCAGATATGGTTCTTAACCCACAACTGATAGTTTCAAGCAGTGGTGCTTGAAAGTTTGTGAACCCTTTAAAATGTTCTATATTTCTGCATAAATATGGATAAATATGGACAGAGGATCTCCAGTTTAATCAACAAATGTGTAAGAAACTTACTGGAATGTTTAAAAACAACGTTCCTCAAAGAAACACTGGAAGGGATTTACATACAGTGGTGCTTGAAAGTTTGTGAACCCTTTAGAATGTTTGATATTTCTGCATAAATATGACCTAAAACATCATCGGATTTTCACAAATCCTAAAAGTAGATAAGGAGAACCCAGTTAAACAAATGAGACAAAAATATTATACTTGGTCATTTATTTATTTATTGAGAAAAATGATCCAATATTACATATTTGTGAGTGGCAAAAATATGTGAACCTTTCAGTATCTGGTGTAACCCCCCTGTGCAGCAATAACTGCAACCAAAAGTTTCCTGTAACTGTTGATCAGTCCTGCACACCGGCTTGGAGGAATTTTAGCCCATTCCTCTGTATAGAACAGCTTCAACTCTGGGATGTTGGTGGGTTTCCTCACATTAACTGCTCACTTCAGGTCCTTCCACAACATTTCAATTGGATTATGGTCAGGACTTTGACTTGGCCATTCCAGAACATTAACTTTATTCTTCTTTAATCATTCTTTGGTAGAACGACTTGTGTGCTTATGGTCGTTGTCTTGCTGCATGACCCACCTTCTCTTGAGATTCAGTTCATGGTCAGATGTCCTGACATTTTCCTTTAGAATTCTCTGATATAATTCAGAATTCATTGTTCCATCAATGGGCAAGCCGTCCTAGCCCAGATGCAGCAAAACAAGCCCAAACCATGATACTACCTCCACCATGTTTCACAGATGGGATACGGTTCTTATGCTGGAATGCAGTGTTTTCCTTTCTCCAAACATAACGCTTTGCTTTAAACCAAAAAGTTCTGTTTTGGCTTCATCCATCCACAAAACATTCTTCCAATAACCTTCTGGCTTGTCCACATGATCTTTAGCAAACTGCAGATGAGCAGCAATGTTCTTTTTGGAGAGCAGTGGCTTTCTCCTTGCAACCCTGTTATGCACACATTGTTGTTCAGTGTTCTTCTGATGGTGGACTCCTGAACATTAACATTAGCCAGTGTGAGCCAAGAGAAATGTGTGAACTATTCAGGGTGCCCACTCACACCTGATTGTCATCCCATTGATTGAAAGCACCTGACTAATTTCACCTTCAAATTAACTGCTAATCCTAGAGGTTCACATAATTTTGCCACTTACTAATATTTAATATTGGATCATTTTCCTAGATAAATAAATAACCAAGTATAATTGTTTGTCTCATTTCTTTAACTGGGTTCTCTTTATCTATATTTAGGACTTGAGTGAAAATCTAATGATGTTTTAGGTCACTTTTATGCAGAAATATAGAAAATTCTAAAGGGTTCACAAACTTTCAAGCACCGCTGTACATTGTACAATTGAATCAGTTGTAAATTGCTTTGTAAAGAGAACCTGCAAAATGGAAATGAGATATTAAGGAGATCTCTTTTGTTTTTCTGATGGAAATGTTAAAAACCCTTAATGGTTCATATTTTGCTGATGTCCTAAAGCAGTATAGCCCTTCAGCTGAGGCTATTTTTCTATTATTTCCTAGAATTAATTATGGTTAACTTGTTAAAAGAACATTTCATTCTTTCATTTGATGTTTTATATCACCTAGCTCTTATTTAGTTAAGTACAACCTTTGACTACACACTTTTCTTTTGACATATGAAGACTTATCTGTTTTGAGCTCCAGCATATCTTTCTGATCTTGTCAAGCAACATAGCCCATTAATTAGAGGATTAATTTAGACTTTTTATTTTATCTAAAAAAAAAAAAAACGTTTTTAAAATCTGAAAAAGCAACAACACAGGTACAATTAGGGCTTTTTCCATTATCCAGTTTTTTACAGAATCTCTCAGATAAATTATTTAAAATGGTCAATCTTGGTTTATACCCAGAGCAACAAACAGTGGCTATACTCACGACAGGAGCATGGTTATGAGCATGGTACTCATCCAACGATCATAGTGGGGCAATTTAGAGAAAGCACTTAACCTAGGTCACATCTTTAGAACATAGGAGGAAACCAGTGCACCTGGAGAAAAGCTACAAGGACACGAGAAGAACATGGACACTCCAAACAGGTGGAAGGTCAGGATTGAACTGGGGATTGCTAAAGCTGAGCAGCAACCACACTAACAGCTTGCAACACTATGTCTCTATAGCAGTATTTCTCAATCCTGGGCCTGGCACCCCACCGCTCTGCATGTAATAGTGTTTTCCTGCTCCCAACACACCTGATCCAACTACTCAGCTCATTAACAAGCCCGTTATTGAGTTACAGTGGGTGTGTTTGAACAGGAGAAGCACTAAATTGTGCAGAGCAGTGGGGCGCCAGGACCAGGATTGAGAAACACTGCTCTATAGTCAACAGAGACAAATTCACTTCTATAAAAGTTGAGCCATCTTTATTATTTTACTGGCAAACAGCTTGTGATATGAAACAGTTTTGGGGGTTGAAGCCTGAGAAATAAGAAGGGTTTTTTTTATATTTCTGGCACCCTAATACATATATACACTACACAACAGAGTAAAAACACAGAAATATAGGTGGATTGGGGCTGATGAGCAATGTGATGAGGGAAACAAGTCTGATTTAAGGCATGTTTTGAAGATAAAGAGCTTTTTATTAAGGAAGAATGGTGAGCAAGAGGACCTGAGGGTGGGTTCCTAGACATGTTGTGATTTATATAGATGCACATTGTAGATGAATTCTTGTGAGTTTAGCCCTTGCTCACTGTGAAGTTACAAATCATTTTGCTGAGATGCAAAAGTGGGTGTGTTGAAAAGATGTATTGCTGCTCTTCTTTCAAGATATTATTAGCGTGACGTGCAACTTGGAAATATCTATACTGTACATTTGAGATTTTGTCAGTGTCATTACTTTATTGCTGACAGGTTAATACATGGGGCCTCCCACACTGGACAATTTTCATTTTTTGGAGCGATTTTGCTGGCGCTTTTTGCTTATAGCACACAGAAACATTTTTGCGCTCAATGGTTGCTCTTTTATACCTCAGGAGACTTAATGGTCATTCTCACCTATTTCATTTACATACATTTAACAAAAATGAGACATAAATACAGTCAATATCAAAAAAAGCTAAAAGTGAGTTTACCTTGAGAAGTCTATTGGTGCATTTCTCTGTTTCGTCTTGCAATAATTTTATTTAAAACTATTTCCCATATAGCAGACTGTTCTGGGATGAATATGACCCAGTGTAGGCATTTATGGGTCAGTTGTGTCCAATAATATTGTGGCTCAAATTTGGCCCAGCTGTTGGCAGCCACAATAAAGATGCACCGTGTCATTGAAAACCAGGACCGCATGTGGCCCACATGTAAGCTACCATAAGTGATGTTTGTGCAGGATTTTCATTCTGGGACAAATGTGGCCAGATGGGGCTAGTTCTGGCTATGTACTGGCAGCTAGATTCAGTCAAAATCATTCCATGGCAGGTGTGGCCCAGAGCTGGGCCATCACTCATGTGCTGTCTGGGTTTAGATTCAGAATTAAACAAAAGCAAAGGATTCTGTTTCACCCCCACTTATCTTAGCCAGGGTCACATAGAGTTGGGAGCCTAGCTTTGAATTCACAGGACACAGGTACACTAGAGCTTAAAAGTTTGTGAACCCTTTAGAATGTTCTACATTTCTGCATACATATGACCTAAAACATCATCAGATTTTTCAAGTCCTAAAAGTAGATAAAGAGAACCCAGTTAAACAATGAGACAAAAATATTATACTTTGTCATTTATTTATTGAGGAAAATCATCCAATATTACATTTTAGTGAGTGGCAAAAGTATGTGTACCTTTGCTTTCAGTATCTGGTGTGACCCCCCTGCGCAGCAATAACTGCAACTAAACAATTCCAGTAACTGGTGAGCAGTCCTTCACATCGACTTTGGGGAATTTTAGCTCATTCGTCTGTACTGAACAGCTTTAACTCTGGGATGTTGGTAGTTTTTTTTCACATGAACTTCTTCCATGACATTTGTCCTGGTCAGAACTTTGACGTGGTCATTCCAAAACATTCTTCTTCTTTAACCATTTTTGGTAGAATGACTTGTGTGCTAAGGGTTGCTGTCAGGCTACATGACCCACTTTCTCTTTACATGCAATTCAAACTCAGGCTCAGACATTTTCCTTTAGAATTTGATGGTATAATTCAGAACTCATTGTTCCATCATATATAAAATATAATATTATATTTTTAATTTTTCTAATTGATGGGATTCTTTTTAGAAAGCAATGGCTTTCTTCGTGCAACCCTGCCATTGCTGTTTTTTAGTGTTCTCCTGATGGTCGAATCAAGAACATTAACATCAGGTCTGGTTTGACCCCCCTGTGCAGCAATAACTGCAACTAAACGGTTTCTGTAACTGTTGATCAGTCTTGCACACTGGCTTGGAGGAATTTTAGCCCATTCCTCCATACAGAACAGCTTCAACTCTGGGATGTTGGTGGGTTTCCTCACATTGACTGCTCGCTTCAAGTCCTTCCACAACATTTCAATTGGATTAAGGTCGGGACTTGGACAAGACTTCGCCAGAATATCTCCGCATCTTATCCCGTACCTGGCTCTTTAACATTTAGCTTAGTGCTGCACCGCTACTCATCTAGCTTGTGGCTACTTCCAGTCTCGTTCTCTTCTCGTTTTCTGCTGTCATGCTGGTTTGTTTTTTTGCATGTTGCCAGTATTATTGTTTTCCGTTAGCCTTAGTTTCTCAGCTAGTTGATCTGTCAGCCTAGCGTGCTTTTCCGGCTCCCAAGCCGTTGTTATTTTATCAGAGGCATTGATAGCCAACTCTCACTTTCTCCCCAGCCTCCGGTTCCCATTGTCGTTCCCGCATCTGGAATTCCCTGTTCCGTCACGGTTCTGGACCCGGTGGAAGCAAGCCTCACACAGCTGCCGCACTCCTGACCGCATTCCTGGATCTTGCTTGTCGCATGCTCTGTCTCTGGCTCCCTGGACTCGGCGCAACCACATCCTCCAGCTGGTTCACTCACACACACAGTACCTGCCCGTTTGGGGGTTTTGATTAATAAACCCTCTTTATTCACTACGTCATTGTTTGTAGCCTGCCTGTTGATATTGGGTTCTCCTGACAACCTAGTGTGAGATCCTAGATCCCATGTAACAGCATATTCTGGCCAATATGGAATCAGCAGGCAGCTAACCAGCTCCCTGTTGGGATGGAATTGGATCGCCAGCAGGACTGACTCCAACAGCACGAAAAACTGTTAAACACTTTATTAGAGTCGAACCATCTGCTTAACCAACAAGTTTCTAACCTTAATTCTAAAATGAATCGTTTACTTGTTAATCACCCCAGGTCTCTCTGCTTGCTGCCTAGAGCCAGACACCCTCCACTCCCAGCAGTGTCCAGGACTCGTCCCTCCATCTGAATGTTCCGACTGCGCCGCCACTGCTTTCTGCGACTGCTCCGGACCGCCCTCCGGTCCCCACCGGCTCGAAACCTACACCCATCACCCATCCCGAGCCCTATGCTGGCGATTTGTCCAAGTGCCGGGGGTTTCTTCTGCAGTGCAGCCTGGTGTTCTTCTGCAGTGCAGCCTGGGTTTGAGGACCTCTTGTACGCCGACTTTGTTCATCAGTTCGGGTCGGTGTTTGACCACCCTAGCCATGGCGAAGTGGCATCGAGTTGCCTCATCAGCCTCCTGCAAGGCTCCTGCATTGTCTCTGACTATGCTGTGGAGTTCTGGTTGCTGGCTGCAGACTCCGGTTGGAATGACCTTGTCTTGCACGAGGCTTTTTCCAGTCAGGGCTATCCGAATACCTCAAGTACGAGTTAGCGGTCTGTGACAAACCCTTTGACCTGCAGGTGATGGTGGACTTGGCCATTCACCTAGACCAGCGTATGCACGCATGCAAGTTAGAAAGGGCCTCGCGTCTGGTCCAGGCGACTCAGTCTCCCCGCACCAGATCCCTCCTGGCCAGCGTCTTCTCGGTCTGGTTCTCCCAAGGATCCTGAACCAATGCAACTGGGTCACGCCAGATTAACCACCACTGAGTGCACTTGGTGCCGGAAGGAGGGTCTTTGCCTGTACTGCGGTCAGCCGGGCCATACCCATGACTCCTGCTTGGTTTGGCCAAAAGACCCCGCTCGTCAGTGAATCTGGGGGTGCTGGCGAGCCCGAAGACCAATCCCCCACCAGCTAACAAGAACTTCCTCACATTGCATGCCACCCTGCACCTGCCGGGGACCTCTTGCAGGGTCGAACCCTCGTGGACTCTGGAGCAGAGGAAAATCTTCTCGACCAGGACTTGGCGGCCCAGCTCGGCACCCGGATGGAGGCATATGCCCTGGATGGTAGGCTCCTTGCCAAGATCACCCACTGCATGGAGCCCATCCCTCTCATCCTGTCCGGGAACCGTCAAGAGGCACTCTCGATTGCCGTCATCCGGTCCCCCAAAACACCCTTGGTTTTAGGCCACCCATGGCTGGTCCTCCACAGCCCAAAGATCAACTGGAGAGAAGGCAGAATTACCAGATTGAGCAACCATTGTCACCTGAACTGCCTCCTCTCAGCTGCCCCGGTCTCCAAGGTTTCCCCTCGTGCTTCTCAGCCCGAAGATTTCCTGGATCTCTCCTGAGTGCCCAGGCATTACCAGAACCTATGGCAGGTGTTCAGTAAGGATCACGGCAGGTTGTTTTGAGTACCTCGTGATGCCCTTCGGCCTGACATATGCCCCACCAGACTTCGAAGACCGAAGATCTTCAGGTGGACAACTGAAGCCAACCAGGCTTTCCTTCAGCTCAAGAAGTTGTTCACCAAAGCTCCTGTCCTCGCTCAGCCGGATCCCAGTCATCCCATTGTGGAGGTCAACGACTCGGACACCGGCATGGGGGCCATCCTGTCCCAGCGCGTAGCTCCGGACAACCAGCTGCACCTTTGTGCCTTCTTCTCCAGGCACCTCTCGCCCACTGAACGGAATTATGATGTAGGCAATCTATCAATAGGTATTTATCGTCTGAACTAACCATCGTAACTTCACATACATTCAGTCAGCCAAGCGCCTCAACTCCTGGCAAGCCAGGTAGGCCCTGTTCTTTGGGTTTAACTTCTCCCTGACCTATCGGCCAGAGTCGGGGAACATCAAGCCAGACGCCTTGTCTCGCCAGTTTTCCTGCTGGTACCATCCTGCTGCCCGACCGCCTCATCGTCCATCTCACCTGGGAAGTTCAGCGGGCCATCCAACAGGCACAGGGGGCCTAACCCGACCCCGGGAGTGGACCACCCAATCGCCTGTACGTGCCCGTCTCTGCCCAAACTGCGGCCCTCCAGTGGTCCCACGATTCCTGCTTCGCCAGCCACCCTGGCTACCACCGCACCTTGAGTCTCCTCTGGCGCCACTACTGCTGGCCTTCAATACAGACCTTCCCTATGCCAGGGAATTTGTGGCCACTTGCTCCACCTGCGCCCGCAACAAGGTCTCTCACCAGCCCCCCTCTCACCAGCGGGCCTCCTACAACCTCTCCCCACACCTGGGCGCCCATGGTTGCACATCTTGGCCGATTTTGTCACCGGGCTCCCCGAGTCCAACAGGAACACCATCTTTCTCACCGTCATGGAACGTTTCTCCAAAGTGGTCCCTGCCTAAACTTGCAATTTCCTCGGAGATGGCGAAAATATTGTTCGACCAAGTCTTCAAAGTCCATGGTATCTCAGTTGATATGATGTCAGACAGGGGGCTGTTCTGTACAGAGAAATGGGTAAAAATCATTTACCTCAATAAATCAATGACCAAGTATAATATTTTTGGGTTCTCTTTATCTACTGTTAGGACATGTGTGAAACTCTGAAGTTGTTTTAGGTCATATTTAAGCAGAAATATAGAACATTCTAAACCTACAGAGTACAGCGAAGATCCGAGACGGTGTAAAGAATGAGTCTTGTATAATATATAATTAATATGCAATATATAAATGCAATATATGCAATTCATGGATTGCATCTTTTTATCTTTTGTAGACATCTATATCTTGTAGGTAGATCTGCATAACTGAGAAGATTCTTCAGGAACATTTACTTTCACGACCAGAATTTTGCTGTGCAGCCTCAAATTGTTTTATACTTCGCCAACAAGCACCTGAAGTGGCTTCAGGAAAGTGTGATGAAGAAAAGAGACAGATTTTGGCAGGAGACATTTTTGGCAGGGGACACTGATCAAATCCACATTTGTTTTGGATAATCTTGTCTCCATTTTGACAATGGAGCTATTAATAATGTTACACACAGACGTCTTCCGAGACTCATTTGGAGTGATAGAGTAGCCAAATCAATGCAGTGCGAAGATCTACTGATTGTGACTGAGAATTAAACTGGCCTACTTTAGAGCACCTAAAGAAGGAACTACAAAGAAGGAATTTACCAATTTCACTGTCCTCAGTACCTCACACAAAACACTCCTTAGAAATCCTCATACATAACAACATCAACATTAACAGTCCTGTGAATCTCTATAACCAGTCCACTGAACTTCTGATGAAGTGATCAACCTCATTTAAGGATTTGGACCCTTCGAAAATATTCATTGGATGTGATTATGTTAAATCCACAATTGCTAAATAAAGCTGGTGAAATACAGCCAGTCACATAAGTCTATTCCTGTCTAGCATTTTGGCAGCAACAGCAGCAGAGCCTGCACCCCAAATACCATTCCAACCAGCACAGAAGCTCTCTCATAAAACAGTACTTTGATTCACAACACTGTATCCTCAATGCAAAACAATGAAAAGTTTTTCTATTACAGATTTGCAAACAATTTCACCAGGTTCATTTATCTGATGAAACTGAAGAACCTCACCAATGCCAATCTTCCCTACCTCAAATAGTACCTAATATTGCATCTGACATTGCCAGACCAGGTGTGCGATACATCAGTCAGTAGCAAGTCTATGTTGATATTATTGCTAGACTAAGACACTGAACACATTTTGTAAGAACACCACGGGCTTGATCAGATGCAGATTTCCAATTTGTTGATCCATGAATTATTGCCACCAAACATACAACACAAAAATCAGAAACTTTGTAGAAAAACAACCCCAAATCAGAAAAAGTTGGGACAGTAAGGAAAATCCAAATAAAAATATATGCAGTGTTCCTTACATTTCCTTTGACTTTTATTTAATCGCAGACAGCATGAACCCAAGATATTTCTTTTTTTTCTGGTCAACTTCATTTCATTTGTTAATAAGCATCCATTCCAGAATTTCAAGCCTGCAACAAATTCCAAAAAAAAGATGGACAGAGGATCTCCAGTTTATCAACAAATGTGTAAGAAAATTATTGAAATGTTTAAAAACAATGTTTCTCCAAGAAAGACTGGAAGGGAGGCTCCCGTAATGGCGGTGAGCCGAGCTCATGTAACAAAGAGTCAGCCCTCATCAGCACTATGCCAGCTGGGCGCTGCAGGAGCATGCGTGCTAGGCACTGCCGTCCCAATCCTGGCACCTAATAGTAACTCCGTATTTTCGTGTTTGATAAAGGTTTGACAAAGTAATCCTTTGCACATGTGGTTATATCAGTTATTGATGAATGATGGTTCCTGATGCAGTGGCGTCTGAAGAGATCACACTTTTTCAGTGTAGGGCTGTGCCCTTGCCTTTGACACACTGAAAATTCCTACAGATATCTTGAATCATTAAATGACATTATGCACTGTAGAGGGAGAAATACAGTGGTGCTTGAAAGTTTGTGAACCCTTTAGAATTTTCTATGTTTCTACATAAATATGATCTAAAACATCATCAGAAGTTCTAATAATAAATAAAAAAAATCCCAGTTAAACAAATGAAACAAAAATATGATACTTGGTCATTTATTTATTGAGGAAAATGATCCAATATTACATATTTGTGAGTGGCAAAAGTATGTGAACCTTTGCTTTCAGTATCTGGTGTGACCCCCCTGTGCAGCAATAACTGCAACTAAACGTTTCCTGTAACTGTTGATCAGTCCTGCACACCGGCTTGGAGGAATTTTAGCCCATTCCTCTGTATAGAACAGCTTCAGCTCTGGGATGCTGGTGGGTTTCCTCACATTAACTGCTCACTTCAGGTCCTTCCACATTTCCATTGGATTAAAGTCAGGACTTTGACTTGGTCATTCCATTCAACTTTATTCTTCTTTAACCATTCTTTGGTAGAACGACTTGTGTGTGCTTAGGGTCGTTGTCTTACTGCATGGACCCACCTTCTCTTGAGATTCAGTTCATGGGACAGATGTCCCTGACATTTTCCTTTAGAATTCTCTAATATAATTCAACATTCATTGTTTCATCACTGATGGCAAGCCGTCCTGGCCCAGATGCAGCAAAACAAGCCCAAACCATGATACTACCACCACCATGTTTCACAGATGGATACGGTTCTTATGATGGAATGCAGTGTTTTCCTTTCTCCAAAAACATAACGCTTTTCTTTCAAACCAAAAAGTTCTGTTTTGGTCTCATCTGTCCACAAACATTCTTCCCCCCCCCCCTAATAGCCTTCTGGTTTGTCCACATGATCTTTAGGAAACTGCAGAACAGCAGCAATGATCTTCTTTTTGGAGAGCAGTGGATTTCTTTTTGCCCAACCCTGTTATGCACACCATTGTTTGTTCAGTGTTCTTATGATGGTGGACTCATGACATTAACATTTGTCCAATGTGAGAGAGGCCTTCATTTGCTTAGAAGCTACTCTGGGGTTCTTTGTGACCTCGCTAACTATTATACACCTTGCTCTTGGAATGATTCTTTGTTGGTCGGACCACTCCTGGGGAGGGTAACAATGGTCTTGAATTTCCTCATTTTATACACAATCTGTCTGACCTGTGGATTGGTGGAGTCCCAAACTCTTTAGAGATGGTTTTGTAACCTTTTCCAGCCTGATGAGCATCAACAACATCTTTTTTCTGAGGTCCCTCAGAAATCTCCTTTGTTTGTGCCATGCATACACTTCCACAGACAGGTGTTGTGAAGAGCAGAAGAGAAACACCCCCCCTGACTCTAATTTCACCTTCAAATTAATTGCTAACCCTAGAGGTCACATACTCTTGCCTCTCACTAATATGTAATATTAGATCATTTTCCTCAGTAAATAAATGACTAAGGATAGTATTTTTGTCTCATTTGTTTAACTGGTTTCTCTTTATTTTCTCTTTTAGGACTTGTGTGAAAATCTGATGATGTTTTAGGTCATATTTATGCAGAAATATCAAACATTCTAAAGGGTTCACAAACTTTCAAGCACCACTGCATGTAAATCCCTTCCAGTCTTTCTTTGAGGAACGTTGTTTTTAAACATTTCAGTAAGTTTCTTACACATTTGTTGATTAAACTGGGGATCGGGATCGTCTGTCCAGCTTTACAAAGACTCAGCCTTTCGTTGATACTGGTTTGTGCCAAATCATGATTACAATCACCATTTGACATTACAATGTTTGATTTTACATCATTATTTTTTTTACCTCATTACTAGCACTAAATTACCCCAATCTCTACTTTTTTGGAATATGTTGCAGGCCTGAAATGCAGGGATGGATGTTTATTAACAAATGAAATTAAGTTGACCAGAAGAAACATTAAATATGTTGGCCTCATACTGTCTGCAATAAAATAAAAGTCTAAGGAAATGTAAGGAACACTACATATATTTTTAATTTGTATTTTCCACACTGTCCTAACTTTTTCTTATTTGGTGTTGTATATGTACATCATTCTGAACTGAATTCTCTATCTACAATTGAGGTTTGTACCAACTTGCACTAGAAATATGATGTAATGTCCCAGAATTGGCTGGGGTTGGTTATAATAAGTCTTAGAAAGTGGACATATTTGATGATATATCTGGGTTTGGGGGATGGATCACTGCTGTTGGACCAAAGCCAATATCAAGAATGAAGCCAGCTGTACAGTTTGAGGCTGTAGCAGACCACAGAATAAGTCATCTATTCATTTCTTAAAAATAAGTTTATGCAGCAACAGGAAAGAAAGAAAAGACACAAGCAGGAGTCAGCAAAGTACAGTGAATACTTGTCAAGCTGTGCTGCTAAACGTACATCCCTACTAAGTTAGTTAGAAGAACCAGTCAGCATAGTTCAGTGTTAGTGCAGGCCTGAATGTTTTTTTTATTTCCACTAATATCTTTCCATTCCAACATTTTTCATTTTGATCAAATTTTTTTGTAAATATTCGCTCCAAACTACAATAGCCTTTTATAAATTGGCACATTATAGAGAATTGATACATTACACATCACAGAAACCAGTAAATTATAGCAATAAGTTTGTTTATTTTACTTTCAGACATGATTTAGTATCCAGACAAAAGGCTTTTCTGTTTTTTTCTTATTTGGATTTTACAGCTGCAATTTAGTTGATCCCATAAAATTACTAGAAAACCCTTGGCATCAGTTTGTCACGCACTCCCTCACACCTGCTGTAATTTAAAGAAGACAATTCTCTGAATTGAGCTGTGCAGCACCAGCACTACCAGAACTAACACAACCACCACCACCAAAAAAAGTTTGTGAACCCTTTAGCATTTCCTATAATTCTCTGCATAAATATGTCCTAAAACATTACAGATTTAACACAAGTCCTAAAAGTAGATAAAGAGAACCCATTAAAACAAATGAGACAAAAAATATTATACTTCATCATTTATTTATTGAGAAAAGTGATCCCAATATTTTACATATTAGTGAGTGGAAAAAGTATGTGAAACCTTGCTTTCAGTATCTGGTGTGACCCCCTATGTAGCAATAAACTGCAGCTAAACGTTTCCTGTAACTGTTGATCAGTCCTGCACATCAGGCCATTTCTCCATACAGAACAGCTTCAACTCTGGGATGGTGGTGGGTTTCCTCACATAACTGCCTCACTTCAGGTCCTTCCACAGCATTTCGATTTGGATTTAAAGTCAGGACTTTGACTGGCCATTCCAGAACATAACTTTTATTCTTCTTTAACCCTTCTTTGGTAGAACGACTTGTGTGCTTAGGGTCGTTGTCTTGCTGCATGGACCCACCTTCTCTTGAGAATTCAGTTCTTGGACAGATGTCCCTGACATTTTCCTTTAGAATTATCTGATAATAATTCAGAATTCATTGTTCCATCAATGATGGCAAGCCGTCCTGGCCCAGATGCAGCGCAAAAACAGGGCCCAAAAAAACTATAATACTCACTACCATACCACCATGGTTCACAGATGGTTCTTATGCTGGAATGCAGTGTTTTCCTTTCTCCCAAATAACACGCTTTTCTTTTAAACCAAAAAAGTTTTATTTTGTTCTCATCCATCCACAAAATATTCTTCCAATAGCCTTCTGGCTTGTCCACATGATCTTTAGTTGCAAACTGCAAACGAGCAGCAATGTTCTTTTTGGAGAGCAGTGACTTTCTCTTTGCAACCCTTCCATGCATGCATCCATGGTGGACGCCCCCCCCCCCCCCCCCGCATGAACATTAACATTAGCCCATGTGAGAGAGGCCTTTCAGTTACTTAGAAGTTACCCTGGGGTCCTTTGTGACCTTTTCAACTATTACACGCTTTGCTCTTGGAGTGATCTTTGTGTGGTCGACCACTCCTGGGGAGGGTAATAATGATCTTCAATTTCCTCCATTTTGTAACAAATCTGTCCTGACTGTGGATTGGTGGCCCAACCACTTTAGAGATGGGTTTTGTAACCTTTTCCAGCAAGATGAGCATCAGAAATCTGCTTTGTTTGTGCCATGATACACAAACATGTGTTGTGAGAGCAGACTTTGATAGATCCCTGTTTTTTTAATAAATCAGAGTGCCTACTCACACGTGATTGCCATCCCATTGATTGAAAACACCAGACTCTAATTTCACCTTCAAATTAACTGCTAATTCTAGAGGTTCACATATTTATAATAAATATATAAATAAATAAATACATAAATAACTGACAAAGTATAATTGTCTCATTTGTTCAACTGGGTTCCCTTTATCTAATAATCTGATGATGTTTTAGGTCATATTTATGCAGAACTATAGAACATTCTAAAGGATTCACAAACTTTCAAGCACCACTGTAAATGCCATGAAAGTAGCACAGCTAAAAGGGAATTTCAGTGGACATTCAGGATAGGCCTTACCATTTAAAAAAGGTAAAGAAGGCCTGTATTTAACTTTTTGTGCACATCAGATTAACCAGGTTATTTAGGAGAAATACTCCTCCATATTTTCCACCAAATATCTATCTCATCTGTAGTGTGTGGGAGTACCACAGACAATAATTTCCAAGCTGAGTACTCGGATAAGATTGGAAAAACGCTTAATAGAAACACAACTGAAACGGCTGTTGTTAGGGTAGTCAATAAACATTTTTTGTTTATTGATTATTTGTGAATTGTAAATTGCTAAACCTCTGGATTATTATTATTATTTTTTTTTAGATTTCAGTGCTTTCCCAGAGGCAGGACTTTTTCAGAGGGAAGAGTGTGTTGCCACTATAGTCTTGTGGTTCTGACCAGGCATGGATACCACAAACCCCTAGGGAAAATCTAAGTTTTCCAGTAGCTGGAAATAGTTTATAATGTATTGTTCTGGTGGAGTTTAACAGTTGAATAAAACTACATAAGATCAGCTTCAATACATTCTCCTGTGCATTTCTAAGCCTAAGATCCTAATTTTCATAGGATTATATTCAGAATGGAGGTATACTTTTGAGTTAATTCTGATTACACAATCTGTACTCAGAGGAAAGGTTTATGTCTGGACTTGAGTGCTGCTCAGACGGTTATGAGGGCTTCGCTTGCGGGATTATCCCCAAATACAGGTTATTTAAATATCTGTTTACACATTGTTGAGTCAAAACTTGATACGTTTTCAATTTTTTAAATCGTGGCTGGATACCCTGTCTACAGTTCCTGACTGTGAGCATAGTACACTTCAGGTATAGAAGGCCAGAGTTTCACTTTTTGTGCACATCAGATTTACGAGTTCAGTTAAAGGAATATTCCAGAATATTTTCACCAAATGTCATCCAGTGGTAAGACTATAGAGAAGATTAGAATGTTACCCTATATAGAGTGGGGCAAAAAAGTATTTAGTCAGCCACTGATTGTGCAAGTTCTCGTACTGAGAGAGGTGATTAGTGATGAGAAAGATGAGAGAGGTCTGTAATTTTCGTCATAGGTACACTTCAACTATGAGAGATAAAATAAGAAAAAATAATCCAGGAAATCACATCGTAGGATTTTTAAGAATTTAATTGTACATAATGGTGGAAAATAAGTATTTTATCACCCACAAACAAGCAAGCTTTCAGGCTCTCACAGACCTGTAACTTCCTCTTTAAGAAGCTCTTCTTTCCTCCACTCGTTACCTGTATTAATGGCACCTGTTTGACCTCATTATCTGTATAAAAGACACCTGTCCACAGCCTCAAACAGTCAGACTCCAAACTTAACCATGGCCAAGACCAAAGAGCTGTCAAAGGACACCCTGAAGAAAATTGTAGACCTGCACCAGGCTGGGAAGAGTGAATCTACGATAGGCAAGCAGGTTGGTGTGAATAAATCAACTGTGGGAACAACTGTAAGAAAATGGAAGACATACAAGGCCATTGATAATCGAACATGCAAGATCTCATCCTGTGGGGTCAAAATGATCATGAGAACAGTGAGCAAAAATCCCAGAACTACACGGAGGAACCTGATGAATGACCTGATGAATGACCTCCAGAGAGCTGGGACCAAAGTAACAAAGGCTACCATCAGTAACACACTACGCCGAGAGAGACTCAGATCCTGCAGTGCCAGGCGTGTCCCCCTGCTTAAACCAGTACATATCCAGGCCCATCTGAAGTTTGCCAGAGAGCATATGGACTGGTTTGGGAGAATACCATGTGGTCAGATGAAACCAAAATAGAAGTTTTTGGTAAAAACTCAACTTGTTGTGTTTGGAGGAAAGTCCGAGTTGAATCCCAAGATCACCATACCTACTGTGAAGCATGGGGGTGGAAACATCATGCTTTGGGGCTGTTTTTCTGAAGAGGGAACAGGATGAATTATCCGTGTTAAGGGAAGAATGAACAGGGCCATGTATCGTGAGATTTTAATCCAAAACCTTCTTCCATCAGTGAGAGCTTTGAAGATGGAACTTGGCTGGGTCTTCCAGCATGACAATGATCACAAACACACCACTCGGGCGACAAAGGAGTGGCTCCGTAAAAAGCATTTCAAGGTCCTGGAGTAGCCTAGCCAGTCTCCAGACCTCAACCCAATAGAAAATTGGTGGAGGGAGTTGAAAGTTCGTGTTGCCCAGCGACAGCCCCAAAACATCACTGCTCTAGAGGAGATCTGCATGGAGGAATGGGCCAAAATACCAGCTACAGTGTGTGCAAACCTGCTGAAGACTTACAGGAAACATTTGACCTTTGAGTCAATTTGAGCCATTGAGTTGAAATTTTGTTATTGACCAAATACTTATTTTCCACCATAATTTACAATTAAATTCTTAAAAAATCCTACAATGTGATTTTCTGGAAGTTTTCCTCATTTTGTCTCTCATAGTTGAAGTGTACCTATGATGAAAATTACAGGCATCTCTCATCTTTCTAAGTAGGAGAACTTCAATCAGTGGCTGACTAAATACCTTTTTGTCCCACTGTAGTCTTGTGGATCTGACCAGGCATGGATGCCAAAATAACAGAAATTATTGCTGTTTTACAGATGTGTATAACTACATAAGACCAGTTTTGATAAAATGTTATCTCGTGTCTCTATTTCTAAGAATTTTTCCTATTTTTATAGGGTTATATTCTAGGGTAATATTACTAGAATTACTAGAAGGCTGAAAGGATCAGAGCACACAATGAGACATTTTGGACACACACTTCCAACACTTGTGAAGGAAGAACATTTAACTTTTTGGGTAGGGGAGTTCAGCTTAACATTTTTCAGCTTAACATAAAAAAAGACTTCTTACTCAAATTTTTAAGGGTGAGAAGAAAGATCTGGACAATAAGTCAATAAGACAATAAGTCTCTCAGACAGTTATTAGTGGTTTGCTAGTTGGGTGCTCCAGAAGCACAGTCTCAAAATATCTATTAACACAGTCAACAGGTTTTCCATGCTGATTGCTGAAGCAGTTGAAAGTCAGTTGTATCATACACACATTATTAATGCATTGAATGAGGCTAAGAAACCAACAGACTTTTGAAAGATTACACAATTCCTAGCCATGTCTTTGCCCAAAGATAGTTGCTATAGATAGACAGCAAATTTAAAACGGTAATACAGGTCAGGATTTAACATTTTGTACACATCAGATTAATTTGTTTATTCAAAGGAGTGCTCCAGTATGTTTTAACCAAATGTCATCTGTAGTGCTTTTCCAGAGGCAAGACTGTTTTGAAGAAAGTGTTACCACTATAGTGTAGTGGGTTTGACCCGGCATGGAATTCCACATAACCCTAGGAAAAATGAAGTTTTACACTAGCTGAAAATACATTTAGCATATTGTTCTAGTACTTGACAGTTGACTAAACTACACAATGATAGCTCTGATAAGATGTCCTCTTGTGTCTCTAATCTTAAGACCTTAATTGTAGCTCCATATTAGAGTGGAATAATGCTGGAATAATGAGGAGTTATTCATGAAATTGTGCCGTCTACTCAGTTGCTCAGACAATTATCAATTGTTTGCTAACAGGGTTATAAAAAACACAATAGTCAGTATATATTCAGTAAATACTACTGACACTTTATTGGGTTTCAACTTGTCAGTGGTAACCACCAGACTTAGCAAAGCTGACACAATTCATTAGCTTAAATAAAGCCTAAGCATAAACAGTTTGATTGGGGCCTGATAAAACTGCCTACATGCTCTGACTTCAGCATGGTAGGCTACGGTTAGTTTCCTTTCCAAATAGTTTTGATCTCCATTGAAGTAATGTGAGACTGGAGGTGTGCTCCAGAGAGTCCGAGGGGAAAAAAGAAAAGTGCAGCTCCACAGTTTGGAACACGGCCATTCCCGCCGGACGGAAGACAAACTCTGCTCACTTCAGCAGGCCAGCAGGCACAAAGTCCTGGAAAGCAGAGGGATGGAAGAGGAATAGATGGTGGAGGAATTTAGCACGTGTTGTGTGTGGGTACACTTTTGGACGCAGACATGGTGCGGCAAAAGGAAGCGCTCGCTCTGGCCGCGACTCTCTGTCTGCTCGGCGTTTTCTTAGCGACCATGCAGCAAGCCGCAGCCTTTCCCGCCTGGACATTTGAGGTATGCCGTGAGTTTGCTTTTCACGCTTTATTGCGATTCACTTAGAAACCTCTAGAGAAACACTCAACGCGAAGTTAACGGCAGCATCGCGTCTTTAACGCGGAGGTAGTGGCTGAGTCCCAAATTGTCCTTTGCACTCACTATACTAGTATGTAGGGTGTTTTGAAATAGTACACTATATGACATACCTTAAAGAGAGTTTAAAGTAAAGTTACGATATGGCAAAACATCACGGTACAATCTCTCATTTTATCTTTGCTTAAGTAACAGGTACCAGCAACACAATACAATAGGTTACATGAACTTGCTCAGTGTTCATTGAATGAGGATACTTATAAATGTATTGAGTGTAGTCTATTTCACAGTATGCCTTATTATATTGTAATTACATCGTACCATCTCAACAATAATTGTAATTCACAGAGTAAATACATTTAATTATATTAGAACAATAAAAGCCACATATAAGCTGACTGGGTTGGTGTATGATGGTAACTGTAAGCCATATAGCACGCAAGATGCCTTCACAATAATCAGTATGTACTATCTACTTTTTATGTATTACTATTTCTCCCATGTCAGCTTGATAACTTAAAAAATCCCGCCTGCTGTTTTTAAATGCTCATAGTTTGTCAGTTCTGACTTTGCAGAATATAATAGCATAGAGTCTCTGTTGTGTTGAAAAACAAAACTAGGGGAGACAGTTGGCAGTGATATTGATTTTATTAAACCATGATATGATTAATATTTATTTTTATTATTACTTTGAAACTGACATTCAGAGCACTGTATTTAGGAGCTGTCACTATGTTGGGGCAAACAGACTTGTGCTACAATAGTTAGGATCACACATACTTCAGTTATTAACTATTGAACACTAGTGTTTGCAAATGCATAATAAGACTATTAATCAAAATGTGAATTTCAAATAACAAATGCAGGGCATTTTTCTTGTGTCACAACTCACAAATGTGAAATGTGAAGTATTCTGCATCCCACCCCAAAAAAACAAATACAAGCAGTTCTAGAAATGCCAAAGACATTCTGAACTAACTCAGAACACAGCATGCCATTTGTGAATCATGTGACTTTTGGCACAACTATTTTCTCACTATTGGACAATAGTGTTAATGTCATTAACAGCAGATGCCGCTGTGGAGGCATTTGATTGAATCAGTGGCTCAAAACAATTTCAATGAATCGATTGCTCCCAGCAGAATCGCAGTTTCGAAAGCTGAAAGCTCAGCTTAAAGCAAAGCACATTACATTTCGCTGTTGTGGGATATAGCATTATTGCTTATTCCATAGCAATATGGTCTACAATTCTTACAACTGTAGCATCTTCTTAATTAATGATAATAGATGGTGTACCTGGAAGAATGTAGCATAAATCGGGATAGTCAGTTGTTGGCTGGACTCTTAAGGTGTGTTACTGAACACGTCAAGAGTAGTACCAGCAGAAAGTGGTGAGTCAGATGGGTTAGAAAGATGTCAGAGTGGCAAAAAGGTGTGATGACATTTGATTTGGACACCTGGCAAGTAACAGTGGACAACAAAGATTTTGCTTTAGATATGGAAGCAAAGGTTGTCTTTTATGGATTTTGGGCTGATGATCAAGATCCTCACCATAAAGTTTTCATGTCACAGACAGTTTTGTATATATAACCTATTATGATTTCCTATTGAAGGTTAAGTCTGTTAGTATATTGCCTACAAAGCAAAGTGTTTTGGTCAGTTTCGGGAAGGAATTGCTATTTCCTTGCAACCCTGTCATGCACAATAGTGTTGTTCAGTCTTTTCCTGAAGGTGGACTCATGATCCTTAGCATTAGTCAATGTGAGAGAGGCTTTCAGTTGCTTAGATGTTACCCTTGGTTCCTTTGTGACCTAACAGACTATTACTGTTACCTTGCTCTTGGAGGGATCTTTGTTTGTCTAAGTACTAAGTCTTGAATGTGGATTGGTGGGGACCAAATTCTTTAGAGATGTTTTCTAAACTTTTTCAGCCTGATGAGAATCAGTGACACTTTTTCTAAAGTCCACAAAAGCTCAGTTGTGCCATGATACACTTCCACAAACAAATGTTATAAAGATCAGACTCTGATGGATTCCTGTTTCTTAAATACAACAGGGTGCCCACTCACGCCTGATTGTCATCGCACTTATTGAAACCACCTGACTCTAATTTCACCTTCAAATAAATTTCAACTTATCACTCACAGATATATAACATTAGATTATTTACCTCAATACATTAATCACAACATATGTTTGTCTTATTTGTTTAATTGGGTTTTCTTTACCTATATTTAGGACGTGTGTGAAAATCTGATGATGTTTTTGATTGTATTTATGGAGAAATATAGAAAATTCGAAAGCATTCACAAGTTGAACTAACACTGTATCATTATGCAGTTAAACATAATGCGATTTAATGTGAATAAATTCAGTAAATTGCTTTCATTGTACCTCCAAGTCCCTACATGATACAGCAAATCTGAAATTATTTTGTGTCCATCATAGTCTCACTTTTTTAAGGAACATCTTTGAAAATCTTTTGTCTAGTGTGGTCTGACTAGTCACTCTAATTACCAGATTTCAATCACATCACATCAAAAACTAATGCCGTTATTTGGAACAGCAGGTGAATCACAGAGTTTAGAAAGTCGTGAAAAAGTTCTGGAATATTTTTTTTTCAGACTTGAAAATGTTTTGGAAAAGTCATGTAATTTTGCAGGATTGTACTAATCAAATATTTATTATTAGGATTTGTATACTGGCCTAAAATGCTGGCTTGATGTTGAACCAGGTTAGACACATTTTCCAGCCGAACCACTGTGAAAGATTTTATGCCATGAAAGTATCTCATGTTCACTGACACAAAACAGATCTTCCATGTGGACATAAGACATAAAAATGCAACCACCATGGGCTTCTGTTGCGTAACTAAGAATATGGAAATGTGAAAATGTTATGGGAGCCCTGGAAAGAGTCATCCACAAGCTAGCTGAATTGCATATCTGCTCTGTACTTAGGGCGTAGGTGTACAATTCAGCTAGCTTGTGGTTGACTATTTGGCCAAAGCTGTCTTGGCCATTTAATGATCCAAGGCAGTTTCGTAGACTGACTGATATAGGAGTTTTAAATCCAGATACTGATTGATTTAAAAATGCCGTAATGACTGATATTCTTTTTATTTTTAAGCTAATATTTACGTGTAGTTAAGAGTCCTCATCAAGATGATGTGACATACTGCAGAGTAAAAATAAACTTGTTTTATGTCATAAATAGTATAGTACATTGAACAAAGTAAACCAGACTGTATTAAGGTTTTGATAAAAGTCAAAAGTATAAAAATACAAAAAAGTAAAAAATAAAAACCAGAACCGTTATAAACTCAGAGTACTACTAAAATTGAAGTGACGTGAACACAACATACGTTATATAAAATATTCAACTAATACAGTAGTCCCTGCTTATTTGTGGAGGATATTTTCAATACTTGCTAAAGATGTCTATATGTAACGTCGGGGCCTTACGGGAGGAATGGAGACGGGTGCAGGTCCAATATAAATGACCATATTTTATTGTTCGCAAACAGGAAGCCACTGAGCAAACATAAATCAAACATAGGCCACTGTAACCTAATAAACAGAAGCGGGCTACCGCAAGGCAATAAACATAAACGGGCTTACCGCAAAACATAGACAGAAGCGGGCTTACCTCAAAACGTCCGAGAACCACGGGCGTAATGAAACAGTCCTGAACGCATATCAATGCGTATGTCCAATATAATTCTCTGCACCATGGGAGAGCTAGGGCCCTGCTTAAATACAGTCCTGTCCAGCTGCATACAATCCCTTCTAGGGTCCTAGGGTTTTCTTTCCGGGCACCTCCCGGGTATCGCCGTGGGTGCAGATGTGGCCTTGACGAACTTAGGGGAAATCCCACAGGAACAAAGGGCCTCCTGGCTTGCCGCACGGGAGCAAAGGGCCTCCTGGCTGGCCTTACTGGAACATACGGCCTTCTGGTAGGCCTCACCGGAACACACGCCTCTGGCACAGGCACTGGAACGGATGCCCTTGGCGCTGGCATAGGAACAGACGACATCAGTGCTGGCACGGGAAACAGGCACAAATGTCCATGCCGCAGGAGTCGGTCACATCTTGTTCGAGTACAGAACTTGGCGGCGCATTGTTTTCAGGTACTGAATTAAGAGACACGACATTCTCAGAAGCACAGCTAACGTGATCAGGTTGCTACGGGTTGCTACGAACTTGGAAATGCAACAACGGTGCATCCGATTCAGGTACAGTGCTACGTTGCGCGACGGGTTTGGGTACAGAATCTAGCGGTATAGCAGGACTCTGTACTGGGCTACCGTGCTCAGATACAGAGCTAGCGAATTCATAAATGGGGCTAACATGCTCTGACATGAAACTCAGGTACGGAACTAACATGGTCGACTACGGAACCTGAGGGTACGGTGCGCGCTCGGATACGGAACTACACAATGCTAACGGCACACCAACGAACCCAATGAATTTCTGAACTAACATGCTTGGTTATGAAACTAAGGGGTGCAGCATGCTCGGACGTGGAATCAGGTGACGCTAATGGTTCTAACACGGAACTAAAGAACTCAGATACAGAATCAACATGCTTGGATACGAGACTACAGGGCGCGGCGGGCTCAAACACAGAGCCAGGCGGCGCTAACGATTCCCATATGGAATCAATGAACTGAGGTAGAGCATCAACATGCTTGGATACGGAGCCAGGCGGCACCAACAATTCAAACACCGAGCTACCGTGCTCAATTACAAAACTAGGGTGCTCATCCATGACACTAACATGCTCAAACACGGGGTTATGGGGTGCTAATGGCTCCTCTACAGAGCTAGCGTGCTCACATATGGAGCTACCATGCTGAAATACTGATGCTAGATGCTAACTGCTCCGGTACTGATCTACAGGGCACTAACAGTTCATCTACGGAACTATGAGGTGCAGCGGGTTCAGATTCAGAGCTTGCGGACCCAGATGCGAGGCTAACATGTTTAAAAGTTGAGCTAACATACTCAAATACTGGGTTACTGGGCGCTAATGGTTCAGGTTCTAGCGTACTCAAATACGGAGCAGACATGCACAAATTCAAGACTACTAGACGCTATCGGCTCAGGTACTGAGCTAGCGGGCAAATACAGTGCTAACCAGCTCAGTTAATGAGCTATGGGGCACTAACTGCTCCGGTACTGAGTTACAGGACGCTAACGGCTCATCTACGGAGCTATGAGGCATGGCATGCTCGGATACAGAGCTAGCGGGCCTAGATACAAAGCAAACTTGCTCATCTGAAGAGCTTACGTACTCAAATGCTGAGTTAACATGCTCAGAAACTAAACTACTGGGCACTAACGGCTCAGGTACTGAGCTACGGGGTGCTAACTGCTCATCTACGGAGCTAACATGCGTGGTGTGGTCAGCTACAGTGCTAGCACTTGACCAGTACCTTCCGGCTGCTGGTGAGCTGGGGATCTCACAAATGACTGGCGAAAGCAGGCCGGGCGACTGGTGGACTCTTGTTTACCGCTAGCAGAGAGGAGGCGAGGAGGAGCATAGCGAGCCCAAGTCCGGGGCGACCCGGACAAAGGATAAAGAGACGATTCACATCCCGAGCAAGTTGCTTGATCTTACTACTCAGAACAGCACGCAATTAAAAAATTATTAATTGTCTATATTTGTTATTTGTTATATATATTTGCTACTCTACGTTCAAATGTGTGTGGTACAGTACAGTAGAGCTGCAGTGTCGCAATGACAATGGTCAGCGTGAGGATGCATAATAAAATGAAATAAACTAAACGCTGATTTACAGTGGAACCTCGGATTTTGAGCTCCTCTTCATTCAAACAATTTGGACATTGAATGGTCCATTTGAAATTTTTTTGCCTTCAAATTTAAACAAAAGTTCTGCCTTCGAACATCAGCATCCTGAACATCATGTACACAACAGCCCAGTTGGTGGCAATAATGCACCAGTATGGTATGCCAGTCGCCATGAAACCCAAAAGAAGAAGAACTAGGGTGCAATCACAGGCGTATTATGTATATTTTATTCTATAATTTTATTATTATGTTATGTATATGTATATTATATCAGTCTACGGGTGCGATTTCAGACAACCTCTCAGTCTCTGCGCCACTGTGCCAGTGATAAGATGTGTCGAAACTGTGTTTGCCTCAGTGGCTATAAAGTTTCACTTTCTCTTTACTTATTTAATGTCTTTATTGATTATTATTATTATTATTGTCTGACATTCCTTGGCATTATTCATGCTTTTTATCATGAATTACATATGAATATAGGCATAAAAACAATTATTTTGGAGGTCAGGAAAGTTTTAATCTTATTTACATTACTTCTTATGGGGAAATTTGATTCAGACTTTGTACAAATTGGAGTTTGAATTCTGAGATCCCACTATATCTTGAATTAGCTTCTATAGGACAATAATAACAGTGTGCAGATTATCAGTTAGGCTCTACAGGTCTGAGTGAATAATCTGTAGTTCCTGCTCTTGTTACTACTGAATAATAATTTCATACACATCAAACTGCAGGGTAGTGTGCAATTATGGGATTCAACACTGGGATTTGTGGTTTTTGCTGTGTAATTATTATTAATACCCCTAATAATTAAGCAGAACCATCTTTATATTCAGCTGACAAATTTTATTACAGTACTTGTGACAAGGAAACACAGAAACCAGTCATGTAGCTTGCCAACCTTTTCAAAGTTATAAAGTAGTCAATTCACTGAAGAGATAGTTGTAAATTCAGTTATGCAACACATGCCATTGTTATTTTGTACTAGGAACGTTTTGAGAGTCTGTATTAAACATACCTGGACTAAATCACTCTGAAGTGGAATGAATTTAGGCAGCTGTCACATGGCTTTGTTTTTTAACCTGAAAGCATTTAGTCATTTGAAGTAGTTTTTTTTTATTACAAAACTTACCAGTGAGCCAGAATACACTCTGATCAAGACACATAAGAAGGTTTGGGACACACTGTGACCAACAGTGAGTCTTTCAGTCATAGAGTACAGAGCTTTAAACAGATAAATACAGTTGATCTGGGGCATTATGAAAGATTGTGCTTATTTACTAAAATTGTTGGAACTTTTATGCTTCATGTTGAAAGGCATACCGGTATAAATGGGTAACATTAGTGTAACATCTTTGATATGTACGTAGATAGTCAAAAGAGGATAAATCACAAACAGTTTTATTGAAATATTTTCTGAGGGCAGTATTACAATTGGTTTTGTGAACATGTAGTGGGTGTGGTTATAATAACTTTGAAAAGTTAATTGCTTCGAAAGCAAGCGACATGTGAGCATGCTGTTACAACTTCATTTATATCTTTATTTAGCAGGTTTCTCATCCATTTGAGGTATAACTGAGCTGTTTGCTTTTGAAGCAATGAGCGTATTTTTCCACATTTAAAGGTATTATAACCACACCCCCTCCGTGTACTGATTGGTCGCCAGAAAACATTTAAATAAATAAAACTCCAACCGTCCCAGCCACCAAGACAAACCAAACATTCAATTCAACTGCATAAATGGCATAAGCAAGACACCATTCCTTTGGAATATGCAATACTGAAATGATGTCAACAATACGAAAACTGCAATCTGAACTGCAGAATTAAAGACAGCACAATCCCACCGACTTGTGTAACTGTCATTACGTGTGCAGAGCAGTAATACAGTGTATCCCTTAATTTATATTTCCCAGGTTTATACGTGGGTTAAAGTGGACTGGAGTGAACCGGTCCAGCATTCTGGCACACTAAATAAACTCATTGAGGAAAAAAAAAATCTCACCAAGAAGGAGCTTTTGGAATTAAATGAAACTTTATATGTATGAAAATAATTATGATACAAGTGTACAATTACAATATTACAGATAAATAATTTATTGGGGGGAAAACTGTACAATTGAAAGGAGGCTCTAGTACCCGGTTGTGGGTCGCCTCTAGCCTGGATACAAGATGAGATGTGGTTGGGAATTGGAGGCAAACAGGTTCCGTATGGTATCCTATGGCATATTTGCCCACAGAAGTTGCAGCTGGTCCTGTAGCTCCTCATCCATTACACCAGGAGTTGGGGTAGTGTGTCAGTCCACAGCAAATACAGGATTGAAGCACTCACCACCAGTCCTCCATACTTGAGCCCGACCCGAAGACAATATGGTTCCCATCCATAGCAGTCCAGGTTTGTTGTTCAAGACACCATTGCAAAGGATGGGCATGCAGTGGGCGTCGTAACAACAAAATTTCCTTCTGCTAAGTGCCTGGAAACGGTCCGGGCAGAGATGGGGTGTATACAGAAGGTGCCACCTGTGTCTGGATGGTGGACAATGAAACTGTGGGAGCTTCTCATGCTTGTCAGCGGATCAAAGAAAAATACTAAGAGCTAGATCGGGATGGCGGGCAGTTCATCGAAATGACCATCCTGCATCTCTCAGTCTGTCAACTGAGCAAAATGTATTCGTGTGCATCTTAGAGGCATGTCTAGCGGTCAACTATTTCTCAAAGAGGAATACTACATAAAAAGTAGCTTCTGAGAGCCTTTTCATAGAGCAGCGGGGGAAGCAATTTTAGAGCCTCTTGTGGCAAGACCCAGAGTTTTGTAACAATTTGATGCTTCTGTCTGGTCGTATAATTTGGAAATGAGTATAATTTGGAAAGTATACAAAATTAATTGTTTCCCACTTTAAAATGCAACATCATGAACAGTAAGAGGCAAATATGTCACTGAAACCCACTAAATCTGGCATCTTTAACAACTTACTTGAAGTTACTGACTGCTTAAGGGGTACTTTCTCTGACACCTGAGAAACACAGTCAAGTCAAGTCATATTTATTTATATAGCGCTTTTTACAATGGAGCATTGTCTCAAAGAAACTTTACAAGTTTAGATTATCTCCTAATAACTACGTCCAATCCCATATTGAGCAAGCCTAGGGCGACAGTGGCAAGGAAAAACTCCCTGAGTGTTATAGGAAGAAACCTTGGGAGGACCAAGACTCAAAAAGGGACCCAACCTCCTTGGGCGGCGCAGATGATAAATCTAAGAACGAAACTAAAGTCATGGAGTCAAAGTTCGAATAAAACGTGAAGTATGCACATCGGCATTAAGTGGCCGGGGTATGGTGGTGCTGGAGCTGATGACGGAAGCAGCTTGAGCGAAGCAGCAGTGGATGAACATCATGTGTGGACCTGGAACTGGTACCGGAACACAGCTCGGAGAGAAAACAGAAAATGTAATTAGTTATGGATTAAGATCACAATACCTATTAACAATCACTGATGCCATGTGTAGGATGAGACCCCGGCAGCATTAGCTATAGCAGCATAGCTAGAAAGAGGAGAACTGGTAGGTAACACAGCCAAGAAGGATCACGAGACATCGGCAACCCCACGGGAGGCAGAAGACAGCAACCCAACGTCTCTGATCACCATAAGACTCTTTGACTATGAACCCCCAGCTCTGCCCTTAGTCTCAGGCAAGGATGCACGAGTCAAGATCACGAGGACCGACGCCCAGTTCAGCCAGACCGCCCACACGACACTCCCGGCTAACGGACATGGCTGGGAGGCAGGCCAGACATGACTCCAGACTCCGGCCTCAGTGACCCAAGCCATGCATCCCGGTCTAAATCTAGTCAAAAGCCTGCGCAAATAGGTATGTCTATGGTCTTTAGCCTAGACTTCTTAAAATTTTGGAGAGTGTCTGAGTCTCGAACGAAAGTGGGAAGTTTATTCCATAGTTGGGGGGGCCATGTATGAGAAAGCCTTTCCCCCTGCTGTGACTTTTTTAATTTCTAGGAACTAAAAGGAAGTCCTGTACCCTGCGAATGAAGTAGACGTGCTGGATTGTAAGACTCTAAGAGTTCACTCAGATAATGTGGGGCCAGGCCATGTAGAGCTTTATAAGTTATAAGAAGTATTGTGTAATCAATGTGGAATTTGACTGGTAACCAGTGTAGTGATGATAGAACGGGAGTGATATGATCAAATTTTCTAGTTCGAGTTAGCACTCGGGCGGCTGCATTCTGAACTAACTGAAGTTTATTTATAGATTTACTAGAGCATCCAGTAAGTAAGGGGTTACAGTAATCCAACCTTGAGGTTATAAACGCATGAACAAGTTTCTCTGCATCATTAAAAGAGAGAAAATCTGAAGAGATGTCAATGACACTATAGCTGAGGACCGAAAGTTTTAGTCCTTTTCTAATATTGCAGTCTGCAGCAGAAACTTAAATGGGTCCATCCTGAAATGTAATTCACATACCAAAGATGACACTTTCAGTTTGGATTTCGACAAAACCGGACAAGCTGTGCTACATCGATTCCATGAGTCATAACAGTGTTACCAGTGACTGAGAAGACATGCAATTAACGTAATGAGCAGCCACTTCAGCAAAACAGGACTGTTTTAATCTGGACACTCTTCTAGCATCTTGAAATAATATAAATGAACTGTTGCAGCTGATTTATCTTGTTTAAACATTCTACAGGCTGTTTTCAATCCATCACAAGATTATTTTTGTTATACTATGATATTAATTTAGCAAGGACACTATTGAATGATCATTACTTTTACTGGTGAAGTCCTGACTTCATTCATACAGCAGCCCTCAATAAAGTCTGTACCCGAGTCACAGTGCGACATAGAACAAATACCTCACTGCATTAGTTTTGCTCATGTGATATCTCGGAAACCACTGACTTACTGTAATAAGAAGGAGTGTAACAATACACTCTGCGCATGATTTGATTCGATTCATGACACTGATTGTTTTTTATTTCTGACGTGTAACAACGCACATTTTATTGAATACGTTTTTAAACAATAAAAACCATTAGTCCCTTGCAATTAAAATAAATGACTAGAAACAGAAGTTTAAAGTTGTAAACAAAATGTTCAGTTATAGCTTCATCATATCTTAAATAACTGAGTGAAAACATTCCTTTTTTATTTCTGAAGAGTAACAAATCAAATTACTATGTACTTTTCTGGTATAAACATTTAAACAAAAATAATCTTTGGTGTACTGCAATTAAAAGAAAATAGGAGTTTGAAATAATGCTGTTGTAACAGTTTGACCAAATTGAAATAACTATGTGCTGTCTTCAATTGTAAATCAAAGTAAACAAATAAGCTCTCTGAGCCTTTAAACACCCTCAATCTCAGATTCCCTAATGAGTTTCCAGTTGCAGAATGGACACCCTCTGGTGTTCAAAAAATGCATTTGCATCAGATGGTGTAATAAACAGAACGCATGTGACATTGTACAGTATCTCTCCACAATGCACATTGTGACATTTTTGCATCGCGATGCATCGTATCACAGTTACATCCCTAGAACCAAAGCCATTGCACTGTGTTAATTACATCTGTCAGACCTTTTTTGACTGGGTTAGCCCTTTTTGAGCTAAATTTTGATTTACTCAATACCCAAACCTCTTGACACTCCCTGCAGTGTGCATGACCCCTACACAGAGGAGGCCCACCGACCAGCAAGTGCCTACATACAACTTGTGGCAGCTGGCCACTTGGTTGGAGATGATGAGTCAGCATGGATGAACATGCTTTGCTCTAATATCCATCTGCCACATTTTGTTGCCGCCTTGATTGGCCACTAGCGGGAAGATGATCCCTCATCTGACCTTCCCTCTCTAAAACATGGTCAATGGTGTCTGTGCAGTGCCCGGAAATCCAGAGCTAAGACTTTGTAGTGGTGGGATGTGCATATCAAGGCTTCTTTGCCAGTAGCAGGTGTATGTCCAGAAAACCGATCCTGTTCATATATTAGTGAACATGTGATAATGTTTTATCATAGCAGGTGTTGGAGCATCTTAACCAGTATTGTCACGTTTGACTCGTGATATAGCCTGGTAATGACACAGCAATTTTACTAGATAGAGGTGTTGAAATAAAATCAAAATTTGAACGTGCGTCCAATGAAAGGTTTGCTTATTAGATTTTCTTAATGTTACATCAGCATCAATGGCTATATTGATAGACACAAGGTTATATCAACACACTAGGCATGGGCTAATTTAGAGTGACTAATAAACCTAATGCACATCTTTGGAACGTGGGAAGAAACCAGAACACCTGGAGTAAACCCTCACGGAGGCAGGAAGGACATGCAAGTTCCACACAGGAGGAGTCTAGGGTAAGGATAAAACCAGGAACCTCTGAGCTGTGAGGAGACTGCGATATCCACATGCGCCACTGTGCCGATCTCTCGTCAAATTTAAAGAGGAAAAACCATTCATTCATTTGTAATCGGTACCAGGATTGATTGCGCAATCACGCACCAACACAAAAAAAAACACATAGCAGGGACAGAAGAGCATAATTTGAAAAAAGTCCTGATGAGACCAAACCATTTGAAATATGCCGTGTGAGAAAATTGTGTGGTTGGTTTATTTAACACACCATCAATGGCATTTTATGAGAGACACAATGTTACATTGACAAATAGGGTTACTTTGAAACCAGTTATACATACTCAGCCATTTATGCACTTTCATATGCACTTAATCCTGAACAGGGTCGCAGGAGAGCCGGTGCCTAGCCATTGGCATAGGGTGCAAGGTGGGAATAACCCTAGACAGGGCGCCAATCCATCATAAGGCAAACACACACTCACACCAAGGGCCAATTTAACGTAATCAGTTAACCTTAGCCTGACTTTGGACTGCGAGAAGAAACCAGAGTAAACCCACACAGACACAGGGAGGGCATGCAGACTCAGATCGGGCCGATTGAACATAATCAGTTAATGTAATGCATGTCTTTGGATTGTGGGAGGAAACTGGAGCACCCAGAGAAACCCACATGCACATGAGGAAGACATGCAGACTCCACACAGGCGGTGTCTGAGGTCGGGATCGAACCGTGACGCTGGAGCTGTGAGCTTGTTTATCCTTCAGCTACATCCAGTTTGAGTCCACATGCAGTCTGTTCATACTTAGTTCTCCAGAGATTTTGATAATTATTCTCAGAAAGTCTTAATTAAAGGCTTTCTGCACGCTGGCTACGACACATTTTCTAGCAACTTCAAAGCAGAAAGTAATAAATAACTAACAGCATTCATCTGCCAAGATATGCACCCGATAATGAAAGTGGTGAGAGTTTACAAAACTTTGAAGCGTTTATCTCATGCTGTCATGACCCAGTCATTGTGAGCCATCGAATTACTCAGTTTTTCCGAATTTATAATTCCACTGATAATAATGATAATAATAAACACTCTGCATCCTTGAGATTGATTTAAAAATTGCGTTCACTGCTCTAATATCTAATTATTACATTTTTGAACCAAAATGACAGACTTAGTACTAGATATTGGCTGGATAAACTGTGTCAGTTTCTTTTCTAAGTTTCAATCACACGTAACTCTTAGCTGTAAATTGCAGGGTAAAAGTGCTTGATTAGAAAGGGTGTGGGATACAAGTGAGCGACTTCATGTTTCACAGTAATTCAAAACATGGGACTTTAATATGAACTGAACCCAAAGAAGAATACTTTGGGTACATGTAAAGACTGTAAGGTTCAAGTGGAAAGATTTTGTACAGTCTGATGTCAAACCACTTTTCTTGAAAACTGTAACAGTAAACATTGCTTGCCTTAAGTGTAATGTCAGGTTTGTGTTCTTGGCAGAGTCTGTGACAGGAGGCCTTGAAAAGTGGCTGCATTATTAATGGATCCGATTGAGCAGGGACTGCCAAGTAGCTGTTTCTTTGAACATGCTTTAAATTTACCATGCAATTTCTGCTCAGCAGGGGCATCATCGTCACAATACAAAACCAGTTTCGGAGTTTATTATGTGATGCCAATTGGGACACCCTGTTCAGAGTTAAGCAGATCCATGTCACGAATGCTCAGAAAAGTTTGCGTCTATGCGCTAAACAGTTCTAAAACCTTGTCTGAAAAGTTTAAATTGACTATCAAGATAGCTTCGTCTGTAGAACTTATATTGCTCTTCAAATGAGTGGCACAATATCTCCGAGATGTTGACTGACTTCAAATGGATGCCACAATTACATTCATTGGGGTGTTCCACATAATTTGGCAGCAGAAGCTTGACAAAAACAGGCTCACTTGCTTTAAGGATGGTGGTAAATATCAGTATTGGTCAAGACTTAGAACATGACTACATGCAGTGTATTGAAAATCGTATAGATGCACTCATAGTTTAAATACTGGCTGAATCCCTGATTTCCCACATGTTTATTAAGAATATATTAAGTGTGTAGTAATGTCTGCTCATCCAGTACATAGATATGAAGATATGTTTTATTCTACCTCCTTTACAGAACTGCAACACATTAGACCACTGGCTCTGTATGCAGGAGTACATCAAACTGTCAGTGGATCTCAGATTAATGTGTCATAGAATTGCATTCATTTGATGTCCAAAATTAAGCAAGATGTACTCATGTGCAGTCCATGCATAAATAGCTAAACCAGGCAGTTTATTCCTGCTAAGCGATACAGCATATGCAATGAACACCAAGTGTGGATGCACATTGTGTACGATTAAGCTGGATTCCAAGCTGATCCCCCCAAAACAATCTTGCCATCATTTGAAGGACCCTGCCACGCTTGCCTTAGATTTGAGATGTCATTTTCCATTTACTTTCTTTAGGAAAAAAGAATGTCTGCCAAGAGTGCAGCTAAGAACAACAGGCTTGTGAAAGCATGTGATATAAAGCCAGGCTACATGGCCTGTTTTGGGACTGTTTCCACTCAAGAATGTCTCTTCTCCCACACTGGCCCAAAAAACAGGCATCTGTCTTCTCTCTTTCTCCATTAACTGATCTTATCAGGTTTTACAAGAAATCCAGATGGGCTATTATATATTATATTAATACAAAGTTTATCTGTGCAGCAACACTCATATACATTATTTCTATTCCATTTAATACATTCAGCTTCAAGATATTTGTAAAATGTGGTGGAGATTGAGGTTCATTCGAAGTCTGTAAACTTTTAGCCCAGACACGTTCTGACACCCTATAAAGCGTGGA